>SJYT01019285.1:0-111779 GCA_006410635.1 Cephalophus harveyi | reverse complement strand
TCCAACCAGTCCATTCTGAAGGAGATCAACCCTGGGATTTCTTTGGAAGGAATGATGCTAAAGCTGAAACTCCAGTACTTTGGCCACCTCATGCGAAGAGTTGACTCATTGGAAAAGACTCTGATGCTGGGAGAGATTGGGGGCAGGAGGAGAAGGGGACGACCGAGGATGAGACGGCTGGATGGCATCACGCACTCGATAGATGTGAGTCTGAGTGAACTCCGGGAGATGGTGATGAACAGGGAGGCCTGGCATGCTGCCATTCATGGGGTTGCAAAGAGTCGGACACGGCTGAGCGACTGAACTGAACTGACACAGCTATGGATAACACTGGAAAACCCATGACAAAAGCCCTCTCCTCAGGCATCCACGTCCCAGAGACCAGAAAGCACTGATCTGTGAGTTTGCTGGCCTGAGCTGAGAGCCGGCAGGGTGAAGGCACCTTGTAAAGGGGCACTTGTCCCTTCTGGGTCTAGAATTCTCTATGGGAAGGCGTGTTAATTTGGGGGCAGAGCTCTGATACTGATGTCTCTTCCGTATTCAACAAGGATACAGAATGGGGGCTAGGGTGGTATCTCAGCCCACAGACGACACAGTGTAATTACTGCAGGTGATAAAGGGATTTCCAGCAGTGGGTTCCGTTGCACAAGCTTAAATCCCATTGAGCGAGTTCATTTGACCTGCCTCCTTCCTCTCTGCAGTCCAGGCCTCAGAGGAACCCGAGCTGACAGGTATGAGTTCTGTCAGCTGGAAATGAGCCGACGGTCAACCGCTAGCAGGCTGTGTGCCACCGGAAGAGGAGGGTCACCCTCCACCCTGTGCCACGGGCGAGCCTCTCCTGTCCCTCTTCTTTGTGGCCACGAACCCGCAGGAAATCATTTGACACCCGCAACTGACAACTCGTTGCTCAGCTCGAAAAGACTATTCAACATGTTTTCATACACTTACTGAATACTTCCTGGAAGAGGTCTAGATAGTCTTCTGACTTGAGATTCTGTTTTTTTTAAAACCAGAACCTTGTCTTTGTTTTGGCTGAGCCATAAGCATGTGGGATCTTAGTACCCTACCCGGGAATTAAACCCACAACCTCTGCATCGGAAGGATAGAGCCTTAACCATTGGACCACCAACAAATCTCGCAGCAACATGTAGATGTCAGTGAGTGATTCTCACTCTTGCTGTAGAGCTGAAAGGACAGAGGTCAGCTAAATGTGTTACCTCCAGGGAGGCAATCC
This sequence comes from Cephalophus harveyi, assembly GCA_006410635.1. Lineage (NCBI taxonomy): Eukaryota > Metazoa > Chordata > Mammalia > Artiodactyla > Bovidae > Cephalophus > Cephalophus harveyi. Next base: position 110,545 of record SJYT01019285.1, on the reverse strand, counting down.
CTGGAGGACTACAACGAGTTGATGTTAATTAACCAGCAAAGGGATTGGGTTTAATTTATAAAGTAAGAAAAACTGGATTTATGACAAGCTAACCAATACAGAATTTGTCCTGATTTATTATAAAGAAACATGCACAATACTCTTATCTTTACCCGAAAATGCATTTAGAGTGCTATAATATATATAGGGCATCATTAAAAGCACCAATATTCTATTTTAGGAAATCAAGAGTTTCTTGTACACCTAATTTCCTGACGCAGATCATACGTCAGTCTGTGCACACGTGTGTGCTGTGTCATGTCCAACTCTTTGCAACCCCGTGGAGTGTAACCCACCAGGCTCCTCTGTCCGTGGGATTACCCAGGCAAGAATGCTGGAGTGGGTTGCTGTGCCCTCCTCCAGGGGATCTTCCCGACTCACAGATCGAACCCACATTTCCTGCCTCTCCTTGCATTGCAGGCAGATGCTTTACTGCTGAGATACCAGGGTTTTGGGCCAGCCAGAGGCTGAACCTGGAATCTTCTGATCCGTGGTCAGTTGCATTATCTATTGCCAGGTCTCCCTGGGTGTAAAGCACAGAGGTTCTCCTTGGAAAATCCAGCCTCTAACACAAAGCCTGGCACATTAAAAGGCTCAGGAAATGAACAAACAAGTTAATGAATGAGTTAATAAACTCATTCAAACTCACAGTTAATGGCGCCTGTGCCTTAAGCAAACAAATGTATAACCACAGACCCCCTCATTCATGGGAAACTCAGGCTGGTCACATATGCTAATGGTTGGTTTTACTATCTGTTTTACCCCTTCCAGGTCTGGATTTCCTGGTCTTTATATCAAAAGCACAAGTGAAAAAGGCATCCTCTGAAGTTATGTGTGATAACTTATGTATGATAAAAGTTATGCCTTTTGTGTGATAAACAGTAAAACCAGTTCAAGGCAGTGTGTGCAGCGGTGATGAATAGTGGAGAGCAGGATTTGTTGAGGAGGGTCTGTGTGCTAGGGGAGCACAGAGTGGAGAAGGTGGTCTACTGAGGACAGAAAAAGGAAAACAAGAAATCAAAACAGGAAAAAGGGTATTTGTGTGCACACTCACATGCATAGCCTGCAAGTGCACAAAATTTGCAAACATATTTGGCTTGAATTTGACCCACAAATAATCTGTGAAAGGCACCAGCTGCCTGGAGATGTTCACAGCACATCTTGCTTCCTCTGTGACAAAAGGATTAAACAAAAAGACTGACCTCACCTGTGGGAAAGATGCTATATCCTGTGAGCTCTGTGGCTTTGCGTCAGGCCGGTGGGAAATGCTGAAGCAAAATAGCATCTTTAGAATTATGATCCCTGACATTAAAAAAAGTGGGGGGAGAGGCTTCGTTGGTGGCTCAGATGATAAAGAATTCGCCTATAATGTGGGAGACCTGGGTTTGATTCCTGGATTGGGAAGATCCCCTGGAGGAGGGCATGGCAACCCACTCCAGTATTCTTGCCTGGAGAACCCCACGGGCAGAGGAGCCTGGCGGGCCACAGTCCATGTGGTCGGAAGAGTTGGACACAACTGAGCGGCTAAGAACAACAGACATAAAAATATTACCGAGGAAGCTCTGTCCATTGGACCAGTTCAAACTGGTTAACTGTGAAAATGGGAAAGTTCAAAATTAGACCGTGCTAGTGGTTTGGTGGGCTTCCCTGGCAGCTCAGATGGTAAAAAAATCCTCCTGTAGTGCAGGAGACCCCAGTTCGATCTCTGGGTTGAGAAGATCCCCTGGAGGAGGCTGTGGCCACCCACTCCACTATTCTTGCCTGGAGACTCCCCATGGACAGAAGAGCCTGGCGGGCTCAGTCCATGGGGCTGCAGAGAGTCGGACACGACCGAGCGGCTGAGCACAGCGGAGCACAGTGGTTTGGTGGTAGTGCTTACCTCGGGTGGGAAGTAACTAGTACTTTCTGAAGTACCTGGCGGAGCACAGCTGCCTCCACACCACGTGAAGGTAAGGTTCCATTTCTCAACCTGGAGACACAGTGTGTACCTGGGTATAAGAATGCATACGCCTGTATACTCATGATTTGCATGTATTGACGTTTGTATGGGGGCTTCCCAGGTGGCGCCAGTGGTAAAGAACCTGCTTGCAAATGCAAGAGATGCAGGTTCGATCCCCAAATTGGGAAGATCCCCTGGAGAAGGGCTTGACAACCCACTCCAGTGTTCTTGCCTGGAGAATCCCTTGGACCGAGGAGCCTGGTGGGCTACGGTCCATAGGGTCACAAAGAGTCAGACACAACTGAGTGACTTGGCGTGCACGCACAATGTATGTAGATTATACGCGAAAATTGACTGAAAATGCCTACATAGAAATGTCAAGGCTATTTCATTGGCAATTGAATCTGAATAAAAGAATAAGCAATTTCAAAACTATATACATTTTGTCTAAAGAAGGTGACTGGTGGTAGAGTGTGTCTTCATGAGGCCAGTGTTTGGAGCTTCCCCAGGAGAAGAGGGAACACGGCGTGCCTTCTTAAAGTGGAGCTTCACTACCTGTGGAGCCCAAACCGATCGCCAGATAAACGTCCAGGCTCTGCAGGTGACACAGCCATCTAGCCTGTGCTTTCCTAATTGTTTTCTTCTCTGGTGTGATTGAAGGCCTTATTCACCTGCTGGTAAACAATGAATACAGAATAGTGGCCATTAATCAAGGTCATGGGTCACCTAAGAGGGTGGCTCAGTGGGTGTGTCTATGGGGCTGGGCGCCTGGTGGATCAGCAGGGTGACCTGGCGGAGCACAGCTGCCTCTACACCATGTTCTCGCTCAGAAGGAACCACCTCTCTCCTTCTCCATCAGCACTCCTGGAGGAAGAAGGCAAACCACGTGCCAAACCACGTTGGGGGGCGCGGTGGGCAGGGGTAGGGGGAGTTCAGGTCCCTGCATACTGGGCCTTCAGGTTTGGCTGCCACCCCTCTCCTAATCCCCACTCCGCCACACCCCCAGCGGTAGGACTGTAAGAACCATTAGCTCCCAAGCCTTCTCTTCCAGCGTCCGCCCTCTACCTTGCTTTCTCCAACTCCAAGAACTGGCAGAAGGGACAAGTCATTCCCATTTAGGAAAAAAAAAACCTCTTAAAGGCTTTTTGTCACTTTTTCACACTCCGCACTAAAAGTCTTTGCATCACTGCATGAAAAAGCAGTAAGATTTTCAAGTTAAATGTATCTGAATTCCACAACAGGACTCCCCACTGCCTGCCCAGAGACAATCGCATCTCTGTCGTCAATAAACCTATAATACAGGACTGGTACCTGTGGTCACCATGCTGTACGTTAGATTCCCAGAATTTATTCATCTTATACCTGGGGTTTGTACCCTCAGAGTAAAAGCTCCCCATTTCCCCCACTCCTCAGTCCCCAGGAACCACCACGCTAGTCTGTTTCTCTAAGTCACCAGCTAATCTGTTTCTCTAAGTTTGTTTTTTAAGATCCCACAGATAAGCGAGATGATACAATATTTGTCTGACTTATTGTACTTTGCAGAACACCCTCAAGGTCCTTTGCGAGCCTTTTTTGTTTCCTGTGTGTGTGTGTGTGTGTGTGTGCGTGTGTGTGTCTATGTTTTGATTGCGTTGGGTCTCAGGTTTGGCAGGCAGGATCTTCCTTGCATCATGTGGATCTTTCCTTGGGGCCCACGGACTCTAGTTGTGGTGTGCTCGGGTTGAGTTGCTCTGCGACATGTGGGATCTTAGTTCCTGACCAGGGACTGAACCCAAGTCCCCTGCCCTGCAAGATTCTTAACCACTGGACCACCAGCGGAGTCCTGAGAGCCTCTTTAAAGAACAATTTGTTGCCAAACTTTAAGCTGGAAAGTCAATCGAATAACTGGAAGAATTATAATTACATTTTGTTAAAATGTATCAATACTTATATTAAGAACTATATAGAAATTGATCATCATGCTATATGCTGATCCCAAATGAAAACCAATAGGACACCAATTAAAGAATAAAGAAAGTCTGAAAACACAAGGCTGGGTAGAAATCACAGGGAGGCAGATCTGGGCTCCTGACCGGAGAGGTTCTGGAACTTGTCAAACATCATACAGCAAGACGTGAGTCATGGCCTTTGGGGTCCTTCCCGCCCAGCCCAGGGCTGTGTCCACTCCCCCACGTGGCCTCCTGGAGCAAACTCACCATCTTACAGTCATGAATGGCTTCCAAAGCCAAACAGCCCAAAATGGGTTCAAATCTAGATTTTCCTCATTTGCTAGATCGCTGGTGGCAATGGTTCCCACCTCATCTGAAGGAGCTGGGAAAGCATAGTTTCCTGGACTCCTTTTCCATGGATTGTGACTCATTCATTCCGGGGTGGGGCCTAGGCATTGAAATGGTTTAATAATATCCCCAGGTGCAGCCAGTTAGATGAAAATCAGTTCTCCACGGCTCTTGTTCTCCAGCCTGGGTGCCCACTGGAGTCACTCCGGGGAGCTTCAAAGGCTACAAGCCAGAATCCCATCATCACAGATGTTGATTCCCCTGGTCTGAGGCTCAGCCTCAGCGCAAAAGCTGGTGACTCCAACCTGTCACCACGGATGGAACCACTGCTCGTGGGCTCCATGAACCATGAATCTCTAGTCTCAGTCACCTCCCAGGTGGCATTGAAATGGTTTAATAATATCCCCAGGTGCAGCCAGTTAGATGAAAATCAGTTCTCCACGGCTCTTGTTCTCCAGCCTGGGTGCCCACTGGAGTCACTCCGGGGAGCTTCAAAGGCTACAAGCCAGAATCCCATCATCACAGATGTTGATTCCCCTGGTCTGAGGCTCAGCCTCAGCGCAAAAGCTGGTGACTCCAACCTGTCACCACGGATGGAACCACTGCTCGTGGGCTCCATGAACCATGAATCTCTAGTCTCAGTCACCTCCCAGGGAAGCTTCAGGGACCTGCTCATGGCCATTCTTAAAATTCCAGAGCTGACAACGGGCAATAAAGGCTTGCTGATAGACTTGGCTAATGAGGCTTAGTGTTAATGGACAGGTGAGAAGGGAAGGGTGAGCCTAAGAAATAACGAGCATTTAAGCATGAAAAGGTCCCGAGGGTGGATGATACAGTCAGTCAAGCAAATGTTTCCTTATTTTGCAAACGCCCAGGTGGCCCTTTTGGAGCAATGTAAGCTACCCCCCTAAGCTTGGGATCTCCATAGACCCAAAGATGTTTCGAGAGTGGGAATGAACAAAGTCTACCAATCTTAACTAATTCCTATCACAGACAGAATCACTCTTGACTGAGTCTAACAGTAATCCGGGCTCATGGCTCTGGAGAACAGGACAATTAAGTTACCAGATGCTGTTCTCTGTAGGGAAGAAACCCAGGATGTTATCGTGGAGAATATGGCCCACCAGTCGGAGTTCATACCCAAGGAGAGCTATTTTCCTAAACGTATTTGAGAAGACTTGTTGTCCAGTTGCCCATTTGTGTCCAACTCTTTGTGACCCCATGGATTGCAGCAGGCCTCCCTGTCCCCCACCATCTCCAAAAATTTGCCCAAGCTCACGTCCATCTCATTGGTGATGCCATCCAGCCATCTCATCCTCCGATGCCCTCTTCTCCTTCTGCCCTCAGTCTTTCCCAGAATCAGAGAAGATGACTAAGAGAAACAATTTCCCCCTTCTACATTATTTAACAAGAACAATAAGCGAACAAGTAAGCTAGCCAAGCTGTCTAGGCTGCATAATCCCACATCTGGAATAAACATGGCAGGGAAGAAATTTTTCAACATATTCACAGGACCTATCTTGGTAGAAAGGGGCTGTGGTGCTTTTTATTTTCTCCCTTATATTTTTCTATGTTTCCTAAATGTTTTATCAAGTACAAATATTACCTTTTTAAACTTTTTTTTTTAATATGGACCATTTTTAAAGCCTTTATTGAATTTGTTACAATATTGTCTCTGTTTTATGTTTTGGTTTCTTGGCCACGAGGCACGTGCGATCTCAGCTCCCCGACCAGGGATTGAACTCACACCCCCTGCATTGGAGGTGAAGTCTTAACCACTGGACTACCAGGGAAGTCTCGTACAAGTATTACTTTTTCATGAGATAAAGGAACACAGCCTCCTTTTAAAACTGTAATTGCCCTCAAGCTTGGGGCAGGGTGGTCCAAGGCACTCCTGTACCTGTTGGCGTGTGGTAAGGAGCAGCAGGTTTGTCCTGCTCTGTGAAGAGAGCAGGCCCAGTGCTTTCAGAAGCAGCTGGGGATTTGGCAGTCCTGGTGATGCGCTGGCCAGGCTCAGCAAAGTTGATATCAGACGTGTGACCGATGAACATGAAGCTCCCAAGAACTAGGCTATTCATCCATTTGCTGCCAATTCTGACAACATGGGAATAAATGAAGCGCTTTTTTTTTTTTTTATGTGGACCATTTTTAAAGTCTTTATTGAATTCGTTACAACATAGTGTCTGTTTCATGTCTTAGTTTTTTGGCTGCCAGGCATGTGGGATCTAAGCTTCCAGACCAGGGATGGGATCAAACCCCCTGCCTTGAAAGGCCAAGTCTTAACTGCTGGACCACCAGGCGAGTCCTTGAATTAAGCTTTCTTCATGCTGGGTAGCCATCATTTTTTGGACAATGTTAAATATGTGGGGATGTGAGGGGAAGATTGCTTAGAAAGAGTCACGCTCTAGCTTTCCTGGGCACTGGCACATGAGTAAGTTGGCCTCAGCATTTGTAAATCAGATGCAAATAGCACGTGGTTTGAAAGTCAGAAGATGCAAATGACACATGGGTGAGATTTTAGAGAAATCCTACTGTTGAGCTTCTGTGTTTGGTTTACCTGCTAAGCCCCATGAATAAAAGGGGCCAATGGAGGTTTCCAAATAAAACCTCAAATGCAAGGTCTCTTCCTTCAGATACCTCCAAATCTTCACCACCATCTACAGACTCCTTTTAAAAAACCCTAAATACTCAGTCTCCTCGCCTGTTCATTGCCTCCACCTCGTTCCTGAATGTTCCAGCCTCTGCTATTGCTTCGCACAGATATTCTTCATTCAGTACTTTTTTGAAATGAAGCTCCTGCTCCTAATATCCTCCAACCCAAATATCCCTCAATATCCACCCATTTCACTGCCATCAGAACACCACACAATCAGAAAGTTCTCTTTTCTGCTTAACTTAAATGCCATCTGTTATAAGATGCCGCTTCTGCGGCTAACCCGCGTCAGTCGTTTCCGACTCTGTGCGACCCCATAGTCTGCAGCCCACCTGGCTCCCCAGTCCCTGGGATTCTCCCAGCAAGAACACTGGAGTGGGTTGCCATTTCCTTGTTATAAGATGAGAGGTAAACAACTCACGGGAAGGGAGCTACTTATTTATCTTCGCGGCCCTCCAAAAGCACGGAGCTACCCGAGGTTGTTACCCGTTGGTTGAAAGGATGGATTTCCTCTCAAAGAAGAACGGTAGCACGTTAGAATGATAACATGCTTGTGTTCACATGGAGTCATTTTCAAAGCCTCTGAGACTTGCAGCTCCAAATGGGACCCCCAGAACTGCGGAATGGACCTCTCCCGGGAATTTCTTAAAAATGGGGCATTGCAGCCTCATGCTTCCTCCCTCTGCTCCCTCCCCCTACACACACCCCACTGAACCAGTTTTAATGAAAGTTTTAATTGAAATCTACAGGTAACTCTCACGTCATTCAAGTTTGAGAAGAATTCGTCTAGAGCATTGTCTCTCAGCCGTGGCTGCACGTTGGAATTGATAGGGACTCCAGAATACAGATAGGGGCTCCCAGGTTCGAGCCCCAAGAGTCTGATTTTATCAGTCTGGGATTTAGGATTCTTTAAAATGCCCCCAGTGTGCAGCCAGGGGTAAAAACCATTCCCTCAGCATCCTTGCTGGAGCACGTTAAAACTCCTGCAGTACTTTGTAAGTCAGCGTCTCACCTACACAGTGACTTCTCTCATTTTTACTACCCAGCCTTCCCTTATCATATTTCTTCTCCTCTTCCAAGAAGTACCTCCTAGCTTTATTTGCCAATAAATGTTTACTGAACATCTGGAATTTGCATAAACACAACACCTGTTCTTTAACTTGTTTTTGCAGTAAATCATCTAAATGCTCTTTTCTAATTTTGTAAGCATTCATTGTTGCCACTATCACAATGGTTTATTATTTTCTGAAAGCGGGAAAGAAAATTAATTACCTCTGACAGTTTTAAAACAACTTAAGCATATACACACTACGATATCAACAGATAACCAACCAGTATTCTGTAATAGCTCAGTATTCTGTAATAGCTTTTAAGAGAGAAGCATCTGAAAAAGAATATATATATATATATAACTGAATCACTATGCTGTATACCTGAAACTAACACAACATTGTAAATCAACTATACGTCAATCAAATCAAGTGAAATAAGATGAACAGGACTTCCCTGGTGGTCCAGTGGTTAAGAATCTATGTGCCAGTGCAGAGGACGTGGGTTTGATCCCTGGTCTGGGAAGATTCCACCTGCCTCGGAGCAACTCAGCCCGCGTGCCCCAACTACTGAACCCGTCTCCAGAGCCGGTCCTCTGCAATAGGAGAAGCCCGTGCAATGAGAAGCCCGAGCACCCCAGGTAGAGAGGAGCTCCCACTCGCCGCACCCAGAGAAAGCCCGCACAAAGCAGCGAAGACCCAGGACAGCTAAATAATAAACAACACTTTAAAAAATAAAATGAAGAGTTAGGAAAAAAAAATTTTAATGATCGTTTTGAACCAGAGAGACATCAAAAACTGATTATATTTAAAAGTAAATCTCTTCTGTCCTCCAGCCGTTAGAAAGGTCTCGTTGTCCTGCCTTCAGATCCCGTCTGTAACAGCTAATTCCTGTAGAGGCCTTGCGCTGGCCGTGGCACCGGGCTCAGTGCATTACCGTGTTAGCTGTCTCACTTAAGCTACCCAGCAGCCCTGTGAGACACTTTCCTCTGGGGTTTTCTGTTTGTTTTGCTTTGGGGGTTGCTCTTTGTTGTGACGCAGCATGCAGAGTCTCAGTTCCCCGAGCCCTGCAGTGGAAGTGTGGTGTCCAAGGAAGTCCCGAGGCACGTTTTCTTGTTATCCCCATTTTTTGATGAGAAAATAGTGGCACAGAAAAGTTCAGTAACTTGCCCAGCGTCACCCAGCTTGTCTCCTGACAACAGCATAGACCCCCAGGCAGTCAGACTCAGACCTGCCTCTGTTTTGCTATTTGTTCTGTTGAAGGTGGTGTTTGGGGGGACGTGTGAAGACATGTCTTTGGATCCCACCCCACAGGGGAGCCTCATATTCCATCATAATTTCCATGGATATTTTAGCGCATCTTTTTCCAAACCGTTTTCACACTTTAATCTGTGTCTTATAAAGCAGTTTCCCAGGTATAACTCACTGTGAAGCTTAAAAGGCTTTCATGTTTGGACAAATTTCTTTTGAAGGTTGAGCAAGATAAGAAACAAGTTCTGACTAATACAATGAAAGTCTAAATAAAGAAGCCCTGAACAGTTTATAAAGAAAATTTCCCCTCCTAACCAAATGCAGTTTTAAATGTTAATACTTCTATTGCAGAATAGAAGATAAATCCATGTAATACATAGCCTCTGGCCAGCAGTGTGTGTGTGTGTGTGTGTTAAGAAAAAGGTGAGAAAGTTTAAAAACACCAAATTGTATCCAAAAGGCATTCTTTGTCTCTAGGCCTCCGCTATAACCATTCAGTTTTTTTTCTTCTTCTTTTTTTGCCTGCACCTCGTGACTTACGGGACCTTAGTTTCCCCACCAGTGATGGAAGCCAGACCCACAGCAATGAAAGCTCAGAGTCCTAACAGCTGATCTGCCGGGGAATTCCCTTTAACCATCCAATTTTAATAGCTCTTTTCTTTCCTCCTCTCGGCTAGGAAGTGATTTCTCTTAATCCCTTCTGGCTGTTGCAGAGCAGGATTTCCCAACCTGGGCCCTGTTGACAACGTAGCATGGAGAATCCTCAGCATTGTATGGTTTTCAGCAGCATCTTAGTCAACCAGGAATACTCCCAGGAAGGACTGATGCTGAAGCCCCAATTCTTTGGTCACCTGATGCGAAGAGCCGACCCATTGGAAAAGACCCTAATGCTGGGAAAGACTGAGGGCAGGAGGAGAAGAAGACGACAGAACATGAAGTGGTTGGATAGAATCACCGACTCAATGAGGGCTTCATGGCTTCGTAGGTTAAAGTGTCTGTCTAGGAAACAGGAGATCCTGGGTTTGAATCCCAGCGAGGCCTTTCTCTTGGGCTTCCCTGGTGGCTCAGAGGGTAAAGCATCTGCCCGCAATGTGGGAGCCCTGGGTTCAATCCCCGGGTCGGGAAGATCCCCTGGAGAAGGAAACGGCAACCTACTCCAGTACTCTTGCCTGGAAAATTCCATGTATGGAGGAGCCTGGTAGGCTAGAGTCCATGAGGTCGCAAAGAGTCAGACATGATTGAGCAACTTCACTTCTCATCTCATCATCAATGGACATGAGTTTTAGCAAACTCTGGGAGATAGTGAAGGACAGGGGAGCCTGGCATGCTGCAGCCCGTGGGGTTGCAAAGAGTCGGACACAACTTAGTGACTGAACAACAACAAGCTGATCTACCCACTAGATGCCAGGGGCACCCCCACCCTCCGCTATACCCCAACACCCTCTCACCCTCACCGCTGACACCCATTGTGATAAACGGAAATGCCTTCAGACTTGGCTGCACGTCCCCGGGAGGTGCAGAGCAGAAGGAGAGCGTCCCCACATAACACGTCCCCCGAGCTCAGGTAAGAACCACTGTTCCAGAAATAGTCACTGGAATTGCAAAATCATACATGCACATTTTCATACTTCATCCCGAATAGTGTCTCAGACCTCAGGCCCACAGCAACTTCCTTGCTCTTCTCCTTGCCCTGACTTTCTCGGGCCTCCAGCAGATGCACTTCCCAGACACTCCCCCAGCACCAGGGAACACACAAAGGCCTTCGGGGGTCCAGGAGTGTGATACTGGGGGCCAGGGGCTGGGTGGGGTTCTGCCCTTGTGGCCACCCTAACTGCACACTTGGCCCCTTCTTGCAGGCCTCACTCTGAGGCTTACGCGGACAGCACCTTAACACGCCCGACGCGACTCCAGCTGTTCCTCCTAGAAAACAAATGTCCGATGAGGCCCATAATCGCAAGACATCTCTGCCTCCATGTATACCTAAGGGTAAAGCAAGACTCTGACACCTCAGCAGAGAAGACAGGCTTGGAATGCATGCAACTAATGGGCTGACTAGAGATTTTGGCTCGTCTGTTCTCCACGTGGGTCTTCGTGGTGCGTGTATTCACAGGTGTACATAGATGTGGTGGGAATTTACTGTTTTATTTGGGGGACCAAGTTCAAAAGGACACGTTAAACAAGAACTGCCCATGGCGAGCTTCTTGCTGACCTTCAGCCACGATGCCCGAAGCCTCAACAATACAATAGCCACTGCTACTGAGCCTCTAGCGTCTGCCAAGCTCTGTGCCAAGTGCCCTGCCTGAGTGTCTCACTCAGATCTTGAAACAGCCCATTTCACAGATGGCAAAAACCTCACGCTCTCCCTCCGCTATACCCCAACACCCTCTCACCCTCACCGCTGACACCCATTGTGATAAACGGAAATGCCTTCAGACTTGGCTGCACGTCCCCGGGAGGTGCAGAGCAGAAGGAGAGCGTCCCCACATAACACGTCCCCCGAGCTCAGGTAAGAACCACTGTTCCAGAAATAGTCACTGGAATTGCAAAATCATACATGCACATTTTCATACTTCATCCCGAATAGTGTCTCAGACCTCAGGCCCACAGCAACTTCCTTGCTCTTCTCCTTGCCCTGACTTTCTCGGGCCTCCAGCAGATGCACTTCCCAGACACTCCCCCAGCACCAGGGAACACACAAAGGCCTTCGGGGGTCCAGGAGTGTGATACTGGGGGCCAGGGGCTGGGTGGGGTTCTGCCCTTGTGGCCACCCTAACTGCACACTTGGCCCCTTCTTGCAGGCCTCACTCTGAGGCTTACGCGGACAGCACCTTAACACGCCCGACGCGACTCCAGCTGTTCCTCCTAGAAAACAAATGTCCGATGAGGCCCATAATCGCAAGACATCTCTGCCTCCATGTATACCTAAGGGTAAAGCAAGACTCTGATACCTCAGCAGAGAAGACAGGCTTGGAATGCATGCAACTAATGGGCTGACTAGAGATTTTGGCTCGTCTGTTCTCCACGTGGGTCTTCGTGGTGCGTGTATTCACAGGTGTACATAGATGTGGTGGGAATTTACTGTTTTATTTGGGGGACCAAGTTCAAAAGGACACGTTAAACAAGAACTGCCCATGGCGAGCTTCTTGCTGACCTTCAGCCACGATGCCCGAAGCCTCAACAATACAATAGCCACTGCTACTGAGCCTCTAGCGTCTGCCAAGCTCTGTGCCAAGTGCCCTGCCTGAGTGTCTCACTCAGATCTTGAAACAGCCCATTTCACAGATGGCAAAAACCTCACGCTCATTGAGTAACCTGACCAAACTCATATTTCTGGCAAACCATGAAACAGGGATTCAAATCTTGAAGTATGTCCCCAAGGTGTGTGTGTGTAGATTAATTATGGTAAAATACACACATCATAAAATTGCCCATTGTACCCATTCTTAGGTGTACAGTTCAGGGGCGTTAAGCACAGTCACCTTGTTATGCAGCCATCATCACCATCATCTCCAGAAATTTTCATCTTCCCAAACTGAAACTCTGGTCCCCATCAAACACTAACTCCCTATTTCCCCTCCCCCAGCCCTTTTACTTTCTGTCTCTATGAGTTTGACTACCCTGAGTACTTCATACAAATGGAACCATGCAGTATTTATCTTTCAGTGACTGGCTTATTTCACTTGGAAGAATGTCTTCAAGGCCCACCTATGTTGTGGCACATGTCAGAATATTCTCCCTTTTTAAGGCAAATAATATTCCATGGTGCCTTCCCAGGTGGCTAAGCAGTCAAGAATCTGCCTGCCAATGCAGGAGACATGGGTTTGATCCCTGAGTCAGGAAGATCCCCTGGACAAGTAAATGGCAACCACTTCAGGATTCTTGCCTGGGAAATTCCACGGACAGAGGAGCCTGGCGGGCTACAGTCCGTGGGTCTCAAAGAGTCGGACACAGCTGAGCAACTGAGTACACACGAAATATTCCACTGTGTGTACAGACTACATGTGGTTTGTCTATTCACCTATTAATACATGGGGTACATCTACTTTTTGGCTACTGTGGATAATGCTGCTATGATAATGGGCGTACAAACATCTCTTTAAGATCCTGCTTTCTTTTGGAGTATATATCCAGCAGCGGAATTGCTGGGTCATACAGTAAATCTGTGCTTAATTTTTTGAGGAACTGCCAAAGTATTTTCCACAGGGGCTGAATCATTTTACACTCCCACCACCAGGGCAAGAGGGTTCCAATCTGTCCACATGCTGGTCCCACTCGCTTTCAAGGTTTGGATTTTTTTTTTTTTTTTAACAGCAGCCATCCCTTAGGTTTTGAAAATTAATTGTATATCAAGTCTTTCCCTTCCAGAACTTTTCTTCTTAAGTCAGTAGCAGCTGTGCCCATGAGTACACGCACAATGGAAAGATCCTGATCACAATGCAGGAACTCGTGAGGCTTCACACCCACTCCACTCCTCTCTGCACTCAGCTCGGTTTCTTTAGGTTGCCAGGATGGATCATATACAACCTCCCCGTCGTTCTAGCTCCCAGCCTCCTTGATGTCAGGGTCTGCTTCTTTTTCTCTCTTCTACACTCTCAGGGTTCTCTGCAAGTGAAGTCGCTCAGTCGTGTCCGACTCGTTGCGACCCCACGGACTGTAGCCTACCAGGCCCCTCCGTCCATGGAATTTTCCAGGCAAGAGTACTGCAGTGGGTTGCCATTTCCTTCTCCAGGGACTCTTCCCCACCCAGGGATTGAACCTGGGTCTCCCAAGCACTTAGGAAACATTTAGAAAAGAAAGTAAATTATGTTTCCGGAGAGGTCAGCCTGTTTTGACTCCATTCACTTTAATGGGAACGCTTTTCTCAGGAGACCTGTTCCGACTTGATCGAGGGAGCCTGGCACAGGCACATTCCCCACCTGGCATTCGGAACCTGGGCACAAGGCGTGGCTGTCCCTGCAGACGGCCAGCCAGGGCTGAGTCAGGCCAGGCACCTCCCCGTGGGGCCCCACCCTGGGCGTGCCGCTTTCCTCTCGTCTGCTTCAGCCTCTCAGGCCTTCCCTGCTTCCAGGCTCAGCGAGAAGCTGGGGCTGGAATTACGTGGTGGTGAGTCACGGCCCCCTGGAGCCCCGCAGGGGAGCCAGCTGCCGCTCCACCAGGACTCCCGGAGCACCTGGACCCGGGCTCCCGACTCAGAAGCCATGAGCAAGCTCTGGTCCAAAGGCCTGCTGAGCGGAGCTGCTCCTCTCGGAGGGAGGATCACTCCCAACCTGGAGCAAGGCCAGCTGTAATCAGGATGCCGAAGGACTGGTGTGCTCAGTGAGGGCGGTCAGCTAGGTTTGGGTGTATACTGAGGTGTTAAAAATCGTCTGTTGTTGGTTGGTGGGAATGCAAACTGGTTCAGCCATTGTGGACAGCAGCCTGGAGGTTCCTTAAAAAATCAAAGTCAGCATATGCTCCAGCAATCCCACTCCTGGGTATCTATGCAGACTAAACTATAATTTTTTTTTAAATGCCCCCCTATGTTTATTGCAGCTCTGTTTACAACAGTCAAGATATGGAGACAACCCAAATGTTCATAGACAGATGAATGGATAAAAAAGGTGCAGTACATATACACAATGGAATAACAGCCTTAAAAAAGAATGAAATAATGCTATTTGCAATGGACTTAGAGAGGACCATACCAAGCGAAATAAGTCAGACAAAAACAAGTATCATTTGCTATCCCTTATATGTGGAATCTAAAAAAAATGATTCAAATGAACTTATATACAGAACAAAAAGATCCACAGACACAGAAAACAGATTTACGGTTACCAACAAGGAAAGGCAGGGCTGAGGGAGGAAGGATAAATTAGGAGCCTGGTATTAACAGATACACATTACTGTATAAAACAGATCAACAGTAAGGAGCTGCTCTATAGCATAGGGAACTGCACGCAATCTTGCAATCACCTGTAATGGAAACGAAGCTGAAAATGAATATATATTTGTAGGTGTAATTGAATCACTTTGCTGTATACCTGAACCATTGTAAATCAACTATGCTTCAATAAGCTAAAAGTTAAACTAAGATAAAATAAGTTCTATGTACTATATGATAAAAAATAAATTTAAAACAAAAAAAAATTATCTGGTTTGTTTAAGCAATAGCACAGAGGACAGGCAGCAAGTGGATGGACCTAGAGATCACTGAACTAAGGGAACTTCAAGAAAGAGACGTACCATGTGATAACAGAAGTGGAATCTACAACTCGATGCAAAAGACAGAAGCGTGGTGAGCAGGGGAGAAGATGAGCCTGGGGGGCAGCTGGGAGGAGCTCTGAGGCCGTGGGAAGGAGCGTGTGCGTCCCTGCGGGCGAAATATGGACTGAAGGAGACAATGTGACTGACGTTTCATAAAAAGTCAGACACAAAAGGCAGCGCCTTGTGTGACTTCAGGTACAGGAAACGTTGACCGCAGGCAGAACCCTTCCAGGCAACGCTGGTCCTTGGTTTTCTCATCTATAAGACGAGGTTAGATCAACCTCGATTAGATCTCCAAAGTTACACTTAGTTCTGATTTTTGATTCCTTATTAATAAAATGACTGGACAGAAGAGAACCCGTGTAACCAGGGGAGGGCCTGGTGGTCCCTGCGTTTCAGCAGCGCTGAGATAGAATGAGGGTAACCCTGGAGGTTTGAATTCTTCTGTTGGTTGGAGCATTTACCTTGGGAATGGTCGTCTTGTTTAGTCGCTAAGTCGTGTGTGTGCAAGCGCGTGTGTGTTTGGTCACTCAGTCGTGTCCAGCTCTTTCTCCACCCCAAGGACCGTAGCCGGCCAGGCTCCTCTGTCCATGGGATTTCCCAGGAAAGAATACTGGAGAATCCTCCTCCAGGGGATTTTCCCAACCCACGGGTCAAATCGGATCCCTGGGAATGATCTTGGGGGTCATTAAATCCTCCAGGCCTTTGCTTTTGCATTTCTAAAACCTGGGCGTCCTAGCAGGTGGCTCCTGTGGTCCTTCCCACAGAAAGCGTGAGTCCCAGGGGCTTCCTTGCTGGTCCAGTGGCTAAGACTGCACTCCCGAAGCAGGGGCCTGGGTTCAGTCCTGGTCAGGGAACCAGATCCCACACGCAGCAACTGGAAGATCCCACTTGCCACAGCTAAGACCCAATGCAGCCAAATAAATAAATGAATAAATATTTAAAAAATATTTATATTTCAATAATATATCTATATATTTTTAAATGTACTTTGATTCATGGACCTAACATTAGGGGCTTCCCTAATGGCTCAGACAGTAAAGAATCTGCCTGCAATGTGGGAGACCCGGGTTCAGTCCCTGGGTCGGGAAGATCCCCTGGAGGAGGGCATGGCAACCCCCTCCAGTATTCTTGCCTGGAGAATCCCATGGACAGAGGAGCCTGGTGGGCTACAGTCCATGGGTTGCAAAGAGTTGGACACGACTGAGTAACATTTATTTTTTAAAAAGACTTTATGGATTTAGAAGGGGCACAATTCAGCCACCACTCTGGCTACACCTGAGGTGTAACGAATGGTGAGAAAACGGCTGAAGAACCGAATGAGTGAGGCAAACGCAGTTGCTCTGTTTGCGGCGACGGTGGGGAGTTCTGGGGCACTCACTGGAGGACAGACCACGGAGGGCCTTGCGCCCCGGAGAGAGACCTCCCGCTCCAGCACCAGGGCGCTGGTGCAAAGGGACGCCCTGTGGGTGATACCGCTTCAGGCTCATCAGATGGCCTGGCGCTGCCCGTGGGCTGGCGCAGAGGTGAGGCTGGAGGCAGGGAGGTCAGGTGAGAGTATCATGCAGTCATTCCAGGTGCAGGGTGACGAGGGTGGAGGCCACAGAATAAAAGCTGGAGACGAAGGGCTGTGCCTCGTGGTTGTTCCAGGCACCTGCTCCAGCTGATGCGTCTCTGGGGACCACATTGCACCTCTAACTAGAGAACAGTCAGTCCTCTGGAAACTGGAAAGCCGATGCTGACCAAAGCTGTGTACGCGCATGCGTGCTAGGTCTCTTCAGTCGTGTCTGACTCTTTGTGACCCTGTGTGCTATAGCCCACCAGGCTCCTCTGTCCATGGGATTCTCCAGGCAAGAATCCTGGCGGTGGGGGAGTGGGGGGGGGGAAGGTTGTCATTTCCTCCTCCAGGGGATCTTCCCGACCAGGGATGGAACCCGCATCTCCTGCACCGGCAGGCGGGCTGTTTACCACTAGCGCCACCTGGGAAGCTGTGTAAGGTGAGCTCGTAGTTCCAGGGACATCAGTGATCCAGACAACTCCTTTTGCTTCAAGGCCCTTTCAACTCAGCCCTGTCCTTGCTCTGTAGCTGGGTCCTCTCTTCTCTCCCAGATGGGTGAGTTACACCAAGACAGATTCTTCTTGGTTCACAAAGGCATTAAACACTTCCACCGTGTCTTGGAGGATGAGATGGTTTCATGGCATCGTTGGCTCAATGGACTTGAGCAAACTCCAGAAGATGGTGAAGGACAGGGAAGCCTGGTGTGCTGCAGTCCCTGAGGTCTCAAAGGGTCAGATATGACTTAGCGACTGAACAACAATCCCTCATCACAGCATTTATACACCTACCAGGCTGCCTCTCCCCTCTTCCCTGTTTGTGGAAATCCTGTCCCTCTTTGAAGCCCCAGTTTACACACAGCCTTGTTCACACAGCCCTAGGTGACTACTGCTGTTCAGGCAGCACTCTACCCTTGATGCTTACAGAGTCTCTGCCCAGGGTGGTGAAAGAGTTTTGAAAACAGTGGTGATCCTTGTTCAACATTGAGAATGTACTTAACGCCACTGACCAGTATGCTTAAAATGGTTAATAAGGCAAATTTTCTGGTAAGTATATTTGACACCAACACATTTTTTAAAAGAAGAGTTTGCAGGGTTTCCTTTATTTTGTAAATAAAGTAGAACCCGGACTCTGCAAAAAAAGTCACCACAATGAGAAGCCCATGCATCACAAAACAGAGTAACCTGGACTCACCACAACCAGAGAAAGCCTGCTCGCAGCAGCGAAGACCCAGCACAGCCAAAAATAAATAAATAGATATTAAAAAAAAAAAAAAAACAAGAGAGAGAAAGCTTCATAGAGTTGCGCTCCCTCTGCACAGGGATCTGATTTCAAACCCTCCTCCTCAGGTGTTGGGGATTCACCATCTGTACGTAGGAAATGTCAACCCACTTCATTATTCTTGCCTGGGACAGAGGAGCCTGGCGGCTTAGAGTCCATGAGGTTGCAAAGAGTCGGACAGGACTGAGCAACTGAGCGTGCACCAGGACAGCACCGCCTGCACCCTCGGCTGCCCCCTGCCCCCCGACACTGGTCTGGGGCTGCCGTTTTCTGACCCATCTCTAGAAAAGCATGAGTATTGAGGTAATGTACAAGGCAGTGCTTGGCACACTGTGGATGATCAAAATGTGTTTGTGAAATACAGAGAATTCCAGCTGCCTATGAGATGGACAAAGAAGAGTGAAGAGGAGATGGGGAGGAGGAAAGAAAACGACATCCCAGATACTGAAGAAGTTTATATTCAGCTTTCAAAGAGATACATGTTTAAAAGAGAGCATGTATGGTCCTTACGTACTTCCAGCCTCTTGGAATATCTCTGTGGTTTTATTTGGATGATGCTAAACCTCTGATTGGATCAGGAAGCTGATATTCAGGGATCTGTACAATTGAATTTAAGAGTGAGCTGCCTGCAAATAGGACATGTCCTTGAATATTTAAACCTCCTAAATGAAAAGGTCCTCCTGAAAAGCACAAATGAAAACTGAAAAGAGAGTCTTTCGTATGTGTATGAAAATAGATACACATACTTCTGCATAAGTGATGTTTGGTTAGATTTCTTATGACGGCTACTTTGCTTGATTTTCCTTTATTTTGTTTGATTGGCTTATCTGGCCGCTCTGCACAGCATGCAGGATCTTAGTTTCCTGACCAGGGATCAAAACCATGCCCCCGGAAGTGGAAGCGCAGAGTCTTAACCTCTGGACAACCAGGGAAGTCTCGATTTTCCTTTCTTATGGTTTCTCTGTTCTACTTGGAATGTACTCCGCAATGTTGCACAACTGGCCCTAAAAACGACTTGCTAAGAGGCAGCTCTTGTAGGCAGGTAGATTCTATTAGCATCACGTCTTTAATTACACAGCATATTATATACTTCACACGTGTAATTATTCATTTATGGCATTATGCCATCCTATAGATAAACAAAGACTTTGAGAACATTTACTAGCTTTTCTGGGAGTGTCCCCAAAAGGGTGTAATTTTCATTCTAACCAATAACTAAGATGGAAACAACCCCAGGAGAAGAACATTAACCTGTTGGAGTAAAATAAGTTCAGGAATTCCCCTCATTAAATTTTTTTTTTGTCTTTCAATGTAAAATTGCAGAAATGTTGATCACACTCACATGAACAAAGGACAGTCCTGTGTTGGAAAAACAAATATAAACAAAAAAGGATACAATCCTGTATTCAAGGCACTCATAAGATAGCATGAGAGACTGGCATTTAAGAAAGCCATTAAAATAAGGTCTGATAAAGGCACAAAAAGAAGTGAGTAGGGGTTGAAGGACGGTGATGGTCTTCATGGGGTTGGAAAAATCAAAACCCAGTACTGAAGAATGAATAGGCATTTTCATGGCTTACAAAAGTCAAGCAAACACTCCAGGAAGAGCAAACAGCATGGGCAAGGGAACCTCAAACACAGTAAGGAGTAGTGGGTTTGGGACAACTCTGTAGATCTATCTTGCTATGAAGGTGAGGGTGAATTCACGGCAGATGAGACTGAAAATACAAGTTAGGGCCAGGGATTTCTATATTTTATCATCATATGTAATAACAGGTAATTCATCTTCATCTTAACATACATAACGTAAGTTGAGTTATTGGATTGTAAAAGACAATTGATTTAGAATGAACGGTCCCAAGAGGAACTGAATGGAGACTCTTAATGCTCGGGGATACTCTTCAGAGAACCGGTAGTATCAAAATAAGAGTCTCTCGGGACTCCCCCTGGTGGTCCAGGGGCTAAGACTCCCTGCTCTCAATACGGGGGACCTGGGTTTGATCCCTGGTCAGGGAACTAGATGCCACATGCCGCAACTAAGAGTTCACCAGCTGCAACCAAGCATCCTGCAGGCTGCAACGAAGACCAAAGATCCCGCGGGCCACAACTAAGACCCGGCACCGCCAAATAAATAAATTAATTAATTGATCATTTAAAACGAGAGTCTCTCTTGCCACTCCCCCAACCCCAACTTAAACATTCTCAGTTTGTCACAAGTAAGCCAGGCAGAAGAGGGCCAGTCCGAGGTGGAGCCGAAAGCCCCTGGGCCCTGCTGTGGGCAGCTGGTGTCCTGGGTCCAGAGGGAGAAGACGCAGCAGCAGAGCGGGTGGCAGGTAGGGCGTGACCCCTTGGTAAAGCAGTCTGGAGGACGGGCAGTTTCTAGGCCGCAGCGTCCAGGCCCCTGCAGGGGGGACGGCTCCCCGTCTCCCAGGAGCTGCTGCTGGCAAGCCTCTCCGCACCCCTGACCGCCTCCCCGCCTTGGAATCTATCAACACTCCCTCTCCTGACGCCTTCCGGGACCTCTGCTGCTCAAGGCGGCAAGAGCCGAGACCGCACAGAGCAGCCCGGTGTTGACGGGGGCCGCACGGGGCCGGGGCTTGCCTCTCACTTCCCATTTCCCTCTGATCAAAACGTGGCAGACTTCCCTAGTGGTCCAGCGGTTAAGGTGCCTGATCCCAGAAGATCCCACAGGCCGCGCAGCAGCTAAAGCCTGTGTGTTGCGACTACAGAGCCCGCGCCATGGAGGCCGTGCTCTGCAACAAGGGAAGACACTGCCGGGAGGATCCCGCCCCCGCGGCTAGAGATACACGGCTGCGAGTGCCGCTCCGTCAGGAAATCACGACAGGCCAATGGATGCTGCGGCTATCTCTGCCTCCAGGAGGTGACAGTCTTGCTAGTATCATCCCCCAACACAAAGGGGGAAACCGGGTCCCCTGAAAACAGGTTTTCCTGTTTTCATTGCCCCTGCAGCAACGAAGACCCAGCACAACCCCTTAAAAAATAACCCAAAAATCTGGTTCTAAAAGAGATACCTAGATACCTCATACCCAATTTCAGATCAGCTTCCACCCACCCCACTCATGATAGAGTATAAGCTATATCCTACATTCCGAGAGCAAAAGCAAAACCCTGCAGTAACAAAGGGGCTCTCAGCTGAGATGGGCTTCCCCGATAGCTCAGTTGGTAAAGAATCCGCCTGCAATGCAGGAGACCCCAGTTCAATTCCTGGGTTGGGAAGATCCCCTGGAGAAGGGAGAGGCTACTGACTCTGGTATTCTTGGGCTTCCCCGGTGGCTCAGCTGGTAAAGAATCCACCTGCAATTCGGGAGACGGGGTTTGATCCCTGGGTTGGGAAGACGCCCTGGAGAAGGGAAAGGCTACCCACTTCAGCATCTGGCCTGGAGAATTCCATGGACTGTATAGTCCTTGGGGTTGCAAAGAGCCAAACACAACTGAGCAACTTTCAGTTTTTCTCAGCTGAGATACAGTTTATCTCAGTTAATTGAAACGGAGCAGGACGCTATGGTCTTGCCCCCACCCCTCCATGTCCTTTGCTTGCCTTCTGTCTGTGGAAAACTTTAGCCAAAGAATAAGTTTAATCAGAGAAATGCAAAATGCAGAAACAAAGGAAAACAGTCAAAGGAGATCAAATAGTAATAATGTAGCCATTACGTATTGTCAAGGACCTTCAGTTCTTTCTCAAGGGCTAAGGGTAATACCTGGGCTTCCCTGGTGGCTCAGAGGTTAAAGCGTCTGCCTCCAATGCGGGAGACCTGGGTTCAGTCCCTGGGTCGGGAAGATCCCCTGGAGAAGGAAATGGCAACCCACTCCAGTATTCTTGCCGGGAGAATCCCACGGACAGAGGAGCCTGGCAAACTACAGCCCACAGGGTCGCAAAGAGTTGGACACGACTGAGCGACTTCACCTTACCTTACCTTAAGGGTAATACCCAGAACTAGAACCTGTGAGCTGTCTTATAGATACTAAAACTCCAGGGGGAAGCAGTTAGCCACATGGTGACCAGACCATACCCGTGATACAAGCTGCCACAACTCTGAGAACCGACCTCAAAGAAATGGGGGCCCGTGGACCCTGGAACCCAAGATGCGCTGCACCTAAAACAACGAGATGACCCTGGCCAGACCACCGCTGGCCAATCTGCAGCTGACTGGCAGAGCCGACCGTCTGTTCCTGCACGTGGCCCCTCCTTCGTCTGGGAGAGCTCTGGCCCCACTGGTTGCCAGAGTGGGCGGGAGGCGCTGGCCTTCGGACCGATGTCCGCCTCCCCCACCCAGGTGCCGGCATCTGAAAACAAACTCTCCTTTCCCCCAACCTGGCCTGTTTATTGGCTTTCTGGGGGGCGAGCAGCCGGACCCCAGAACATACACTTCTTCGGTAACACTGTCTGTGGCCGTGTAGCAAATCATCTTGAAGCTTAAACCTGCCACCATTCTATTTGCTCATGATTCTGAAGGTCGGCAAACTGGGCTGGGCTCAGTCGGGCATTTCTTCTACCAACACGTGGGCCTCACAGCCTAGAGGTTCTGATTTAGCTGGTCTGGGCTGAGGCCCATTATCCAGCAGTTTAAAAGGCTCCTCGGGTTATTCTTACCTATCGCCAAGCTTCAGAACCACTGGCAGTGTGCATAACCCTGAATTACAACTGAGGGAAGGCAGTTCTTCCCAGGTGAGGTAAAGTCAAAAGGGACCTTGAGATTAGCCAGATTAGCACAAACATTCACCTTAATTTACTTTGAGGGGCTTCCCAGATGGCAGTAGTGGTAAAGGATCTGCCTGCCAAAGCAGGAGAGGCAGGTTTGATCCCTGAGCCGGGAAGATCCCCTGGAGGAGGAAATGGCAACCCACTCCAGGATTCTTGCCTGGAGAATCCCATGGACAGAAGGCTACAGTCCATGGGGTCTCAAAGAGTCAGACACAACTGGGCACACACAGACACAATTTATTCTAAAGATGTGATGAGGAAAGGAAGATCTCCCCAGGAGTGTTTGCTCCTGAGTTCCTTTGGCCCGAAAAGACAAAATTCTAAGTCAGCAAAGGTGATTTAGGGGATTTCACAGTGCCCCGTGTGTGTGTCCTGACGGCCTGGCACACCGCTGGTCAGGACCAGGCCTGCCTCCGTGAACGGCCTCCTGGGCAAGCAACCCCTCATTAATCTTAAGACTCAGTAAGCCTGAGAAGGGAGCAGGCACACCTCTCTCTAGGGAGCAGCTGTGGGTTGGTCCATGTCTTCTGGATTCCTTCCAGCTTCTGGGTAGGGTTTTTTCTTGCAAATCAAGAATGGGTGTGGGACACAGAAAGCTTCTGTTCCCCACCTGCGGCAGCACTTTCATTCACCTGCCAACACAAGCCACAGCTTGCAGGACCAACACTTCGCTTCTCTCGTCTAGAGATTTCAGACAATCAGGCCCCCTTCTCATGAGGCCCGTATAAAGAAACTGCGTTAGAGGCTTCCCTGGTGGTCCAGTGGTTAAGTCTCTGTGCTTCCCCTGCAGGGGTCTCGAGTTTGATCCTTGGTCGGGGACGTAAGATCCCACAGGCCATGAGGTGTGGCCATAGATAAACAGCATCTTTTATTTGAGGAAGGAACATTTCAATTCAGGTGCAGAGGAAAAAAAAAGAAATTGTATTAAAAACAAGAATATATACCCCAAACACAAATTCCACCTCTCTCCCTGCCTACCCACAAATCCTCATGGAGGCTGAATTTCAGAGCAGCCAAGCGTGTCTTTTAGAAGATTAGCTTCCTCGCAGCCAGACCAACCAAACCTCCAACATCTATTTCAGGTCTCAGGGACTTCCTTTGTTTTAGAATGTGTCAGCCTCCCATCAGAGGCACTAAATCTTTCTCTCTTTATGAATTAAAATGTCACAGCTAAGAATTATATCTCAACATGTATCTGCCCTCATGTGCTACTTCCTACCTGAGACTTTCAAAACTTTCAAGATAGAAGGACAGCTCACACAGTAAGAAAAAAAGAGATTCTGAGTGAGTCTGAGCAAGTCATCGTCCCTTCCTGGGATGGTGTGTGCAGGGCCGCCACGCTATCACAGCGTCTCTTTCAGATCCTTTCTTCCTCGAGTTTATGATGGATTACAGAAAATGTCGAGAACCGTCCCCAGTTTGTGACAGGGTTAAACATGGCGTGTGATCCTGGCTCTCCAGGGTCATTCTGAATGTTAAGCCTGCCAATATTCTATTTTCCATTATCTTTTTGAATGAAGCAATAGTAGTCTCACCATTCTGCCTTTTTTGTATATTTCCTTTCATGCTTAAAAACAGCATCTTTTTCAGATTATAAAATTAATACTGTTCACTACAAAATTCTAAAATATGAAGAAGTTATGAAACATATCAATCCCTCTACCAAGAGATAATTAAGGAAATTCTCTAGTGGTCCAGGGGTTAAGACTTTGCCTTCCAATGCAGGGGGTTCGGGTTCAATGCCTGGCCAGGGAGCTAAGATGGCCCACATGTCTCAGGGCCAAGAAACCAGAATGTAAACAACAAAAGCAGTATTGTAATGGGTTCAGTAACGACCTTAAAAATGGTCCACATCAAGAAAGATCTTTAAAAAAATAGATAATGTAGTGGCCAATATCAGTTTTGGTGAATCTCTCTTTAGAGTTTTTATGTAAAGTCATTTTCCCTCCCCCCAAAAGCTACCTAGCAGATAAATCAAAAGCAGCTTTCTCATTCTTGACCCACATCCACGTGGGATACACCACGTAGGCCTGGCGGCAAGCTTGTCCCACAGTGCCGCCAGTCTGGGTGCTCCCACCACAGTCTGTGGGGTGCTCCCACCACCTGACCCGAGCCCCTGGGCTAGGATCCCACAGGACTCCAGGCTGGGGTTTTGACTACTTGCTTTCAGTGCTGTTAGACCCCTTGGACCTGGGGAACGTGGATTGAAAAAGCAACATTTCAACTTTGCACCTAATATAACAAAAAGCAAGTAAGGCTTTACTAATCTACACGCTTTACTGTTTTTGATGCTTTCGAAATTAATCTTGAGTTTTACTCTGCCTCTTTTAAATGCCAGAGTTTCCAAAGACAGGGGCTTCCCTGGTGGCTCAGATGGTAAAGTGTCTGCCTACAATGCCGGAGACCCGGGTTCAATCCCTGGGTTGGGAAGATCTCCTAGAGAAGGAAATGGCAACCCACTCCAGTATTCTTGCCTGGAAAATCCTATGGATGGAGGAGCCTGGTGGGCTACAGCCCATGGGGTCACAAAGAGTTGACATGACTGAGAGACTGAGCACAAGGAAGTGGATAAATTGAAACCAAAGTGATATGGTTTCAACCAGAAATTTTAACACAGAAATTCCAGGTGATACGACAATTCTACTGCTGAGCATTACCCCAGAGAGTTGAAAGCAGGCTCTCAGTTATTTGGACACTCTTGTTCCTTGGTTGTTGTTTAGTCATTAAGTCGTGTCCGACTCTTTTGGGACCCCGTGGACTGTAGCCCACCAGGCTCCCCTGTCCATGGGATTCTCCAGGCAAGAAGAGTGGAGTGGGTTGCCATTTCCTTCTCTAAGGGATCTTCTTGACCCAGGGATCAAATCTGCCTCTCCCGCACTGGCAGGCGAGTTCTTTACCATTGAGCCACCAGGGAAGCCCACTCGTGTTTCCAGCAGCATTATTCTCAAGAGTCAAAAGGTGGAACAACCCGCGTGTCCACCAACGGGTGATAAGCAAGATGCTGTCTATTCACATAAAGGTGTATAATATTATCTGGGCTTAAAGAGGAACGAAATTCTGACGCGTTACAACACAGCTGAAGCCTGAAGATATTATACTCCGAGAAATAAGCTGGTCACAGAAGGACAAATCCTGTATGATTCCACATATATGAGTTTTCTAGCGTCGTCAAGATTCATAGGAAGAAAGAAGAAGGGAGGTGGCTGGGAACTGGGGGAGGGAGGGATGGAGTTAGTGATTAATGGGGACAGAGGTTCAGTGTGGTGTTGTTCAGTCACTGAGACGTGTCTGACTCTTTGTGACCCCATGGGCTATAGCCTGCCAGACTCCTCTGTCCATGGGATCTTCCCAGCAAGAATACTGGAGTGGGTAGCCTTTCCCTTCTCCAAGGGAAATCTTCCAGACCCAGGGATGGAACCCGGGTCTCCTGCATTGCAGGCAGATTCTTTACCGCTGAGCCATCTGGGAAGCCCCCAACATTCAGTTGGGAAGATGGGAAGGTTCTGGAGACGGATGGGGGGGATGGCGGCAGCAATGTGAAGGGACTACAGGCCACTGACCCGTGCCCTGAAAAATGGTTAAGATGGTTTAAGTTATTGCACGTTTTCGACAATTGAGAAAAGAGCCACAGGTGAGTCCTGCTGTAAAGCAGAGTCTCTTGAATGACGTCAGGCATCACACCGCCTCCCCTCACTAATCTGAGATGCTTAGATTGCGTGTACCGAATTCTCTGAAGCCAGGCGCACCTGGGATGCGTTTTGCTCTGGGAGCTGCCCGTTTGCAATCACTTCTTCCAGGAGATTCTGTGAAAGCCCCGAGGTACAGACCTTGCATCGCATGCCTGTGTCTAAGACCCACTTTGCGAGTCATGGCCATCTGTT
This sequence comes from Cephalophus harveyi, assembly GCA_006410635.1. Lineage (NCBI taxonomy): Eukaryota > Metazoa > Chordata > Mammalia > Artiodactyla > Bovidae > Cephalophus > Cephalophus harveyi. The sequence continues at coordinate 83,652 of SJYT01019285.1, read as the reverse complement.
CACCTCCATCGCTGTGTGATGTCAGGTGTGTGAAGACCGACTGCTGCCCGACTATGCCCCGGGGCTGGGGCCCAGAGGCCGGGGCCCCCTCTCGTCACAGAAGCGCAAGGAAAAATTCCTGCCCCTTGCACCCTCGGGTCTGTGAGTAACAAGGCTCTGCCAGCCACAGAGGAGGCTTCTTCTGACTCATCCGGGCCGGAAACTGCTTTAATCCCCCTTGCCCCACCTTCGTGTCCTGCTGGTCTTTTCCCAGACAAGCCAGGGACAGAGATAAAAGTGGGCAGTCCAGGCCAGAGAACAAGGAGGCTGCTGAGAGAGGCGCCGGCCGCAAAGGCCCCAGTGACGCTTCCAGCTGGGGCCACGCCTCTCATCCGGGACCACAAAGGCCTTCAACACTGGCTACGAGTCCCAGGAAGGGCCTGGGAAATGACTGGGCTATTCTCAAAGTCGGGGAAGCGGAGGCGCAGTGAGGATCGTGCGGGACATCCCGTAGAAGATGCTTCAGTAAGAACCCGGGGCTCCCCGGTGTTTCAGTGGTTAAGAATTCGCCGGCCTGCGCGGGAGACACAGGTTCGATCTCAGGTCCAGGGAGAGCCCGCGTGCCGCGGGGCACTGAGCCCGTGTGCCTCATCTGCTGAAGCCTGTGTGCCCCAGCGCCTGTGCTCTGCAAAAGAGAAGCCTCCGCAGTCGGAGGCCCGTGCGCCGCATCCAGGGAAAGCTTGGGCACGGCAACAAAGATCCAGCACAGCCAAAAATAAATAAGTAAAATTATAAAAACCAAGGACTCGAGACTTTCACATTATGTTTAACCCTTCCTCTCTCACCCTTTGTCCTGCTATTTTTTGGGGAATCGATTTCATATTCTCAGGGGCTTCCCTGGTGGCTCAGACGACAAAGAATCTGCCTGCCATGCCGAAGACCCGAGTTCGGTTCCAGGGTCAGGAAGATCTCCTGAAGAAGGAAACGGCAACCCACTCCAGTATTCACGACTGGGAAATCCCATGAACAGAGGAGCCTGGCGGGCCACAGTCCATGGGGTTGCAAAGAGTAACACGTCTGAGTGACTAACGTTTTTTCATAACCTCGATGGAGGGGAAAGGGAATAACAACTTGGTACAAAATACACAAATAGCACCCAAAGCTTGAGGAGAGCCTGGAGAACCTTGGTTTGTGTGGCTTTTAGGACAGCTTTGGGACTTGCCGGGTTGCCCAGTGCTTAGGACTTCGCCCTCCAGTGCAGTGGGTGTGGGTTCAATATTTGGTCAGGGAGCTAAGATTCCCACGTGCCTCATGGCCAAAAAATCAGAATATAAAGAGCAGAAGCAATATTGTGACAAATTCAATAAAGACTTTTTAAATGGTTACAGCAAAAGAAAGAAAAAAAACCAACCAAAAAAACCCTTAAGAAATAGAATATCTTTGCTTCCTACACTCTCCCAGGAGTATCCTCCTCTGAAAGCTTTATTTCTTACAATACCAGTGTCTTTTCAGAAGGCAGGCTCCTCAGGTTATAAGATAGGGTGTTTCTCAGAACTTAACACTCAGAAAAATCACCCAGAGATCGTATTAAAATGCAGACTCTGATCCAATAGGCCTGGGTGGGGGCTGAGCCTCTGGATTTCTGGTAAACTCTTAACTGCTGCTGGTGGTCCAGAGACCACACTTTGAATATCAGAGAGCCAGCTGAGAAAGCCACTCGTGGACACTGCATATCTCGAAAAATCAGACATGGAGCCCATCCATTGCTGCCCTCAACACCTTTCGGGGAGCTTATCTGAGCCTTTAATTATTCTGATGCTTCCCTTGTGGCTCAGCTGGTAAAGAATCCACCTGCAATGCAGGAGACCAGGGTTTGACCCCTGGGTTGGGAAGATTCCCTGGAGAAGGGAGCAGCTACCCACTCCAGTATTCTGGCCTGGAGAATTCCAGGGCTGTATAGTCCATGGGATTGCAAAGAGTTGGACATGACTGATCGACTTTCACTTTCAGTTTTTAATTATTCTGAGTTTAATTATTCTGTCTCTTTAGAGTCTGATTAGCAAACCATGCTCACGTTAGCATAGTACTGGAGGGAGATGATGATGCTGTGGTTGTTTAAAGCCTACACACACTAGGGAGGTGGTTTTATCTCCGATTGTACTTAAGAGTTAAAAGACATGCTCCTTTGAAGAGTACTACTGGGTAAAACTGTCTGCTAAGCAACGCAATAGACTGAAAAGGGGAATAAAATTAGTAGGAGGTCACTTGAGTGAAAAGAAACTACCTTTCAAACCAACTATCCATGCATGTCAAGAACAGAGTCCACGCACACAGGAAATTTTACTATGTACGTTTATCAGTGTCTGACATGACCCTTCACCTCTATCAAGTTATTCATGTGCCCAGTGGTTGTCAAGGCAATGCTGATAACCAGCAGTGACTTCTCAACGTCCATGGAATGCCCAAGCCATCGGAGCAACCCGCTCTCCAGTCGGTCACGCTGTAAAGTGAGGGACAGCTGAGGCTCTAGGGCACAGTTTCTTAGCAGCAGCAGGGGTACTGCTGAGTCTAGGACCTTCCCAGACCTAAAACTTCAACCCCCAGCCTCCAGGAACAGGAGACAGTCACGGCGGGAGGAACCCTGCCTGGGCTAACCTGGCCCGAAAGCAAGAACAGGGACAAATGTGGGTCTGCTAACACACTACTGCTGCACACCAGCCCCTCTGCCCGCCCCCTGCCCCTCCCTGCATCCCCTGCCTCTTTTTTTTTTTTACTCTTTCCTGTATGGTCTGTGGTTTTTTGTTTTTTATCCCATGAAACATGATTTTTTGAATTTATCACGCTTGCTGCGGTGGCCAGCCTCTGTCTCTTATACACATCTAGATGTGTATAAGAGACAGGGATGGTGGAGATGGAGCTATATTGCGCCCAACACGCTCCCTGCCCCCTCCCCAGCTGGATGAAAGGGCTTGCTTAGAGGGTTAGGGGGCACCCTCCCCAGCTCTGACTTCCCCTAGACAGCAAACTTTCACTCTGTCTGCAAATGCCTACAGCCCAACAACATAAAACTTCACTCACCTTTTTCTTTAATATTGAGAGAGATTTCAAATGTACTGAAAAGTGCAGATGATTTTGCTAGTATGTAGATACTAGCTTTATCAAATATCGACATGGTATGTTTCCAAAAGAAACCAGTGTCCAGGCAGAGTTGGCATTCCCTGAGTGTTCGTTCCCAATCCTTTTTCTCTTTTTTCCAGAGCTAACTGTGACCGTGACTTTGCTAGCTGTCATTCTCCTGCATAGTTTACTATGACTTCAGTTGTTGGTGATAATACAAATATGTTATCTTTTGCTTGGTTTTATATACACGCATGCCACTGTATGCAGTTTCTTAAAAAACGTTATTTCACCGAAACGTGTGTTTATGAGATGTGTCCATGTTGACCTGTGTAACGCTGGTTCAGTCACTTTAATCTGCTGTACGGTATTCCACTGCATGAATTCAAAACAATTATTTACCCACTCTCCTGGCCTAGAGCACTGAGGCCGATTACAATTTTCACTCTTGCAAATGAGGATGCCATGAACATACTTGTGAAGTCGCCTTGTGCGCAAGTCCTAGATTCATTACCTAGCAGCAGAGTTGCTGGGACACAGAACGGCTTAACTTTCTTTCCAAAGTGAACCAGCTTATGCTTCTACCAGCAGAGGGGAGGCCTCCTATCTCTCCATGTCTTTACCAGCACTTTGAATAGTCAGACTTTACAGTTCCTGCTCATCTAGTTGGAAGAAAATGGAATCTTCCTCCCTCTTTAAAAACAGCCTCATCGACATATATATTCAGAGACCATACAAATCATCCATTTAATGTGTGCAATTTAATGGCTTTGAGTTTATTCACAGAGTTATGCATCCATCATCACAGTCAATTGAAAATATTTGGGGGATTTCTCTGGCAGTCAAGTGGTTAGGACTCTGAGCTTCCACTGCAGGGGGTCACAGGTTTGATCCCTGGTCAGGGAACTAAGATCCCACAAGTCTCACAGCACAGCCAAACAGCAACAATAACAATAAAAAACACCTGTGAAATATTTTCATTACCCCAGAAAGCAATCCGGTTCCTTTTAGCTGTCCCCCATACCTCCGCCTCTCCATCTCCCCAGGCCGAGGCAACCACTGACCTGCTTTCCGTCCCTGTAGATTTGCCTGGTCTGGACCTTTCATATGAGTGGAAGCACATTTTCACTCTTTCCACAGATTCCTACAGTTTGACCACACAACATTTTACTTGTGTTTTTCTTTAATTTGGAGGAAGCTATCAACATGTGGTTGGTGCCCATTTTAATTTGCATTTTCCTGATTGCTAGTAATACAGACAACGTCTTCAGAAGCTTATTGGCTATTTGGGATTCTTCTTCTTGGAACTGCATATTTACATCCTTTTATCCATTTTAAATAGGATTGCTTCCCTTCTCCTTGTGTTTTTGCAGGACTTACTTCAATATTCCCCCTGTGTGTATGTGCGCCCAGTTGCTGAGTTGTGGCCAACTCTTTTGTGCCCCCATAGACTGTAGCCCGCCAGGTTCCTCTATCCGTGGGATTTCCTAGGCAAGAATACTGGAGTGGGTTGACATTTCCTTCTCCAGGGGATCTTCCTGGCCCAGGGATCGAACCCTCATCTCCTGCATTGACAGGCGGGTTCTTTACCACTGAGCCCCCTGGGAAGCACCTCAATATTCTGCACAGGGATCCTCTTCGACTCTATATACTGCCGATATTGCTGGAAGACAATGCTCCCTGGATTTCTCAGGGTTCCCTGCAGTGTCTGGACCTTTCTGAGCAACATGTTATGAGGGTAGAAAAGGCTCCCTTCTCCCCAGACTCATTTTCTCTTCATTTTCTAAAGGTGATAAGCCCAGAGCCATTTGTTTACATTCCAAGTGGTTGTAAAATCCCAAAGAGCATCCTCTCCTCTCCCTAGAGTGGAATGTTTCAGGTCAGAGAGCAAAGGTCTCTCCCTCTGTGTCCAGAGTGGGAGGGAGGGACTGGTGAGCGTCGGCATCTCCAGCTCTGAGAGCCCTGGATCTCCAGCTCTGCCGGGTGGTACCAGCCCCTCCCAGGCCCATCTGCCCTTGGCGTGTGGCCTGCTGGGAGTTGGCAGTAAGACTGACAATGTCAGCAGATCATCCGTCTCTTCTGTGATCCAGACAGCTCATGTTTCCAGTCAGGATACTAAATGAACACAGATATAAAAACTTACCCCAGGGACTTCCCTGCTGGTCCAGTGACCAAGAATCTGCACTCCCAACGCAGGGGACCCAGGTTCCATCCCTGGTCAGGGAACTACATTCCACATGTCCCAACAATGGGAAGATCGCAAGCACCGCAACTAAGACCTGGCCTAGCCAAGATAAACAAATAAAGAATACACATTTTAACTAAAAAAAGAAAAACTTAACCAATCTCTTCTCCTGGTCTGCAGCTTATCTTTTCGCTTTGTTTATGTTATCCTTTCTTTTTTTCATTGTAGTAAATATACATACATAAAATTGACCCCTTTAACCATTTTTTAGTGTAGGTTTCAATGGCATCAGTATATTCAGTGTTATGCAATATCAACTCTCAGAACTATCCATTCCTAGATACTTTCCATCTTCCAAAACTGAAGCCCTGCACCCGCTGAGCACGAGGTCCCCTTCCTCCCTCCCCCAGTCCCTGGCAAGCACTGATCTGTTTTTCTATCTCCATGAATTTGGTTACTCTGGGACCTCGCGTGAGTGGAATCAAACAGCATTTGTCCTTCAGTGACTGGCATATTTCATTCAGCATAAAGTCTTTACGGTTCACCTGTGTTGAGGCATATGTCAAAATTTCCTTCCTTCCTGTTTTTCAAATTGTGGTAAAATACATATAATAGAGAATTTACCATTCTAATCATTTGTAAGTGTACACTGGAAGGAAAGTAAGACTCGCCTTATTGTGTAACTATTATACATCCATCCCAGAACTCTCATTGTGCAGAACTGAAGCTCTGTCTATCCATTAAACCATAACTCTCCGTTCCTCCCTTTCCAAGGCTGAATACTATTATACTCACTGGGTGCACACAGCAGGTTTTCTTTACCCATTTACCTGTCCCTGAACACTTGGGGCATCCCCAGCTTCTGCCTAATATGAATAATTCTCTGTGAACATGGTGCACAGATATCTGTTTGAGCCCCTGCTTTGTTTAAGCTGTCTTCTAGCTTTTTTTTTTTCTGCCTCGCTGCATGGTATTTAGGATCTTAGTTCCCTGACCAGGGATCGAACTCTTCTTTGGAAGTGCAGAGTCTTAACCACTGGACCGCCAGGTAAGTTCCTTCTTTTTAAGTTTTAACTCATTCTTTTTTTTTTAATGGCACCCCACTCGAGTACTCTTGCCTGGAGAATCCCATGGAGGGAGGAGCCTGGTAGGCTACAGTCCATGGGGTCGCAAAGAGTCAGACACGACTGAGTGACTTCACTTTTTTTTTTTTACTCTTTCCTGTATGGTCTGTGGTTTTTTGTTTTTTATCCCATGAAACATGATTTTTTGAATTTATCACGCTTGCTGCGGTGGCCAGCCTATCTCTGGTTCCTATTGTCCTGAAGTCATAACGTGGAGGCTGTTCACACCTAACGCTGGCTCTAAGCCCACCTGCTCAAACCCGAGCAGTCAGGCTAGCTGGCTGATTTCACTCAAACCTGATCTCCTGGACCCACTACCTGGGCTCTTAGGTCTCCTCCCCACGGGCCGACCCCCGGCTCACGGCTCCAGCCTCAGTCTGGCTCCTCTTGCTGAGTCCTGCCCACTCTCACTGGTTCTTCTAAAGAAAAGCCTTGTGCCTGAAATCAGTCCCGGAGCCTGGGGCCTTTGTCAGTGCTTCTTCCCCAGCGCCGTTTAGACTACAGTCAGAGGTAACCAAATTGACCATTACTCATTCTACCTTTTTAATGTGAAAATTAAATTGATAAAAGGAAAGCAAACTAAACTAGAATTGGGAGGCCAGAGGGGGCACTCTCACAGCGCTCACTCTGCATCACTTCATCCCAGGAAGAGATTTTTTTTTTTTTTTGCTGAACTGCATGGCTTGTAGGATCTTCGTTCCTCAACCAGGGATCAGGGACTGAACCCAGAGCCCTCCAGTGGACTGCAGAGCCCTAACCACTTGGCAGCCAGAGAACTCCCTCGAAAAAGATTTTAAGCAAGTATGTATTGAGGAGCTAACAGGTGCCCAGCCCTGAAAATGCAAAATAAACAAACAAACCAATTGACATCAAGGTCTCAAACCTATGTTCACAGCAGCACTACTCACAAAAGCCAGAAGGTGGAAGTAACCCAAGGGTTCATCAGTGGATGAACGGATAACAGAATGTAGTCTATACACACAATGCGGAATTAGCCAGCCCTAAGAGAGGACACTTGGGACTTCCTGGCGGTCCCATGGTTAGGCTTCCATGCTTCCAGTGCAGGGGGCTCAGGTTTGATCCCTGGTCAGGGAACTAAGATCCAGCATGCCACACGGCACAGCCAAAAAAAATAGAAAAATAAAATGAAAACCTGCTATAGTCTACAAAATGGATGAGTCTGGAGGCAATTATACCAAGTGAAACACACTAGTTACAAAAGGACAAATACCATGTGATTCCACCTAAATGAGGAGTCTAGAGTGGTCAGATTCATAGAGACAGAACGCTGAAGGGTGGTTGTCAGAGACGGTGGAGAGGAGGGAATGGGAATTTAGTGTCTGATGGGGACAGAGGTTCATTTGGGAAGATGAGAAAGTTCTGGCGGTGATGGTGGTGTTTGCACAACAGTGTGACGGTCCTAACGCCACTGACGTGAGACCTGCAAGAACTCTCCACGGGAAAGACTCCACTCAGCCCCTCAGTGACCTGCCCAGACTCGAGCCGGCTATGGCAGCCTCAGGCCCCATCCCTGGAAAGACCCCACTGCCCCCACCCACCCCTGTGCTGTTCTCTAGAAAAGCTCAAAGCTGCCCAAAGAAATTTACCATTTACCCAGCCAACCCCTTATTGGTAGGCTCATGACCTCCCTTTCTTGGAGAATTTACTGAAAACATCAAAACAAAACAGAAAAGCTTGCAATTGTAAATCTTTCCCCTGTCCTTCTGAGATGCAGGTGTTTCTATTACAACCCAGGGCAAATTTTCTCAAAGACCTAAAAGCCATTCCTTTTAAGTGTCATCACCAAGAAGAACAGGGCCTGCGACCCCCAGTGTCTGGGGGAGGGGAGAAGCCTCGCCGAGAAATGCCAGCTAGTGGACACAGCGGGCCTGACGGCGTTTCCACTGACCAGCCCCCCATCAGCGTTTGGTAACATTTACTTTCCCCGTCTGCTTGAGCCCTGCCTGCTGCTCCTCCCCACTGCTGATCTCCCTTGACGATGCCCAGGCACCTCTGGCAGTTCAGAAGGAGCTCAGCTACTTCCCCCTAAGGTGGGAAAGAGTTCAACCAGATGCGCTGTCTCGTGAAAGAAGCCAGGCACAGAAGCACAGAATATCATTATCTGTTTAAAGTGGGGAGGGGCACGGTTTACACATATATTTGCATGTGTATACAAAACCTGCGAAAGTCACACGAGAACTGGTAATCCTGCCCTTAAAAAAAAAGTTACCACTTTATTCATTTATTTATTAATTTTTGGTTGCACCTCAGCATGTAGGATCTTAGTTCCTCGACCAGGGATCACACTCACACCCCCTGCACTGGAAGCATGGAATCCTCCCGACTGTTGGACCGCCAGGGAATTCCTGGCAATAAATGCTTTTTAAGTTTACTTTTGGAAAGGGGAACTGAGTAGCTGGGGGTGGATTGAAGGGGAGTAAGATATTCTTTTATGTCTTTTGAATTTTGAAACATGTGACTGATACTGTTTCCAGGGGGGAAAGATTTACATAGCAACAAAACAAAAAGTAGGGCCAAAACTGAGAAGTGAAGTTGCAGAATTGCAAAATTCTGCTGTCTTTGTAGTTGAGGTGTAATTCACATATCATAGAATTCACCATTTTAAAGTGTACAATTCAGGGATGTGTAGCATAGACGGAGAGTTGTGTAACCATCACCACTGTCTGATTCTGGAATATTTTCACCCAAAGGGAAACCCCTTATCTGTTAGCAGTCACTCCCGGGCCCCTTCCCCTGAGTCCTTGGTAACCATTAACCTGCTTTCTGTCTCTCTGGATCTGTCAACTCTGCACACATTTTGTGTAAATGGGATCATACAACACGTGGTTCTTTTTGACCGGCTTCTTTCACTCAGCAAAACGTCCAGGTTCATCCACGTGGTAGCACGTGTCAGAATTTCATTTCCTTTTATTGCTGAAGAGTATTCCATGCTATGGATACACTTGTTTTGTCTACCTGCTGATGGAGAGCTGGGTTTTTCCACGTTGGGGATGTCCTGAATGTTGTTCAGTCATTCAGTCGTGCCTGACTCCTTGCCAACCGCATGGACTGCAGCACGCCAGCCTTCACCACCAGAGTTTGCTCAGATTCATGTCCATCGAGTTGGTGATGTCATCCAACCATCTCGTGTCATGAATAACACTGTAGAAATGCATGATTCTGGCCCACACTGAGTCCAAGGTTGCCTAATACTCAATATGAAAACTGGGCAGCGTGTCCAGCTACAAAGTGAATGTTTTCTGTACACATTTAATACACATTTAAAATAAGTTCTAGTGCAACTGTGAAAAGGTCAAAATGTCACTGAAGTCAAATCTTTGCTTTTCTGTCCCACGCATTGTCACCCGCCTGCCATGTTTCTTTTATCCTCTCCTTCCTTCCCTGTCTTCTGCCACCCTTTCTCTCTCCAAATTCCCAGTCCCTCCCCATCTCCCCCGTCCCCAACAAAATAACTAAATTTTCTTCCTCTATTAACAAATATTTACTTATTTATTTGGCTATGCTAAGGGGATCCAGTTCCCTAACCAGGGATCAAACCCAGGACTCCTGCATCGGGAGGTTGGAGTCTTAGTCACCGGACCACCAGGGGAGCCGCTAATCTTTTTTCCTTTGCTGGGCATTTTTTCATTCTGCTTCTGTTTGCCAACATATATACTCATTATTTCCAAATTAATTCATCCTGGAAAAAGGAAAATTAAAAGCTGGCACCCGGGAGCCGTCTTTGAATAGTCACATTTACCATTCACTCTTTACCTGCAGGCCAGGAGGTTTGTGGAAACCGCCTGCCCTGCGGTTCTCACGAGCCTGAAGCTGTGGTCTGTTTAAGCCCAGGTTCAGTGGGCTCCGGAGACTCTCTTAATGGAGATTAGGATCAGCAGCAACTAGCAACTAGATTGCGTGCAGCTGCAGGTAAGAAGGTAAGATCTGGAGAAGCAGGAGGGCAGTCTCTGACACACACACACACACACACACACCCTCCCTCCCTCTCTCCCTCCCTCCCTCCCTTCAGAGCGACCTCTGTGCCTGGAGTCTTCCCTGGAAGTCAGAGTAAACACCAAAGATAAGGGCTCAGGTGCTTCCGAGTCTGATGCCATCTCGTCCATCCGGCCTCCTGAGAGGTTTCCTAGGAGGGCAGGCCTGGTTGACCGGAGAGGGGTCCTTGGGGGCCAAAGGTCAGGCTTTCAGGTCATGCTGGTCCAGCCTGAATAAAACCTGCTGGATTCTTCAATTTTGACATTGTCCTTTCAGTGGCTAATGTGCTCTTTACGGGAACACAGAAACATACGTCTTTCAACTGAGTGTCATCGCCTCTGTATCCCCGTCTGCTGGGAGCGGCCAGCACCCTGCCGCTCGGGGTCTCCCACCACAGTGCTCGCCGCTCCCGGTGCCCCGGGCGGTCCACCCCGCACGGAGCCCCAGCTTGGTCTCAGCCCCACGATCAGTCACCCCCAGCTCTCCCGTGTTCCTGGGACCAGCAGGACAATGTCCCGCCTCCGACGTGCCCCAACGGGCGCCCTGTCTGCCTTCACCGTTCTCCACTCACGCCAGCCCTAGCCTAGTGGGCTGACTCCCTCTCCTCTGAGCATTCCAGGCTCTTCCCAGCCCCCGCTCAGACTACACTCCACTCTCTGACCACGATGCTCTTTATTTCCCCGTTCGACAAATATTTCCTAAGTCCCCACTGCGTCCTTGTGGGGAGACACAGCCAGTGAGGATGGGGTAAAGACAGCACGCGGAGGGGTGTCGTGGGGAGCAGGGCTCTCGGGGGGCAGAGATCACTGGGGTGGAGGGGACATGGAAGAAAAACCAGGCACGCCGAACTGCTTGCCGCCAGCAGCTGTTAGGGAGATGCAGACCCCCATCCTAGAGCAGAGGCTGCAGACACCTGGCCCTGAGCTCAGCAGCGGCGGCGCCCTGCGAGGCTGCCTCCTCCCCCAGCCTCGCAGACCAGACCTGAGGACCGAAGCTCCTGCCTGCTGCCTTTCATCTGGGGAGCCGCAGCCCAAGCCTTGTTCTGGGCGGTGTTTTTAAACTTGGTATGCGTGTCTCGTCTTGCCTCCCCAGCCCTCCGTGCCCCTGTGGGCAGGGTGGAGTTCCATGCGCGCTCTTTTGTACCGAGTAGGCAGCCAATAAATACCTGCTGAATGAGTAAATGAACGCATGTCGGCCTCTGCTGTGTGCTCAGTCGTGTCCGACTCTTTGGTGACCCCGTGGACTGTAGCCCTCCAGGCTCCTCTGTCCATGGGATTTCCTGGCAAGGAGACTGGCGTGGACTGCCATGCCCTCCTCCAGGGGCTCTTCTGGACCCAGGGATCGAACCCAGGTCTCCCACGTTACAGGTGGATTCTTTCCTAGCTGAGCCACCAGAGAAGCCTATGAATACTGGACTGGGGAGCCTAACCCTTCTCCAGGGGATCTTCCCGACCCAGAAATCGAACTGGGGTCTTCTCATTGCAGGCGGACGCTTTACCAGCTGAGCTACCGGGGAAGCCTGTGTCCTCCTAGCTCCTGCTTATCTATCCAAAATCTGTCCAAAAAACAGCTCCATGAAGCACAGAGGATTGCTTTTCCCTATTCTACAGGGAATGCTGAATAGATTCATTCATCTGTGTCCCTAATGAGGCCTCAATTCTTCTGATCAAACCATTAAATCTTTAGCAGGCTCACTGACCTAGAGAACTAGAGAGCTGTGGTTACTGGTGGGGAGAAGGAGAGGGAGGGGCAAAGCAGAGCTAGCGGATGGAGAGGGACAAACCACTATGTCCAAACAAGCTACCGGGACACGTTACCTAACACCAGGAATATTGCTGTCATTTAGTTGCTACGTGTCCAGTTCTTTTGTGACCCCCAGGGACTGTAGCCTGCCAGTCTCCACTGTCCATGGGATTTTCCAGGCAGTTGCCACTTCCTCTTCCAGGGGATTTTCCTGAATCAGGGATCGAACCTGTATCTCCTGCATTGGAAGGTGGATTCTATACCACGGAGCCACCAGGGAAGCCACATAGCCAATATTTTATAATAACTATAAATGAGGTTAAAAAAAGTGAGAGTGTTAGTCGCTCAGTTGTGTCTGACTCTTTGCGACCCCATGAACTACAGCCCGCGAGGCTCCTCTGTCCATGGGATTTCCCAGGCAAGAATACCGGAGTGGGTTGCCATTTCCTCCTCCTAGGGATCTTCCTGACCCAGGGATCGAACCCAGGTCTCCCTCATTGCGAGCAGATTTTTTACCATCTGAGCCACAGATTGGCCTATTAAAACTGTGAATCACTAAAAAAAATTGTGAATCACTATAGTGTACACATGTAACTTACATAATATTGCACAGCAATTATACTTCAATAGAAATACACATATTGGATTGGCCAACAAATTTGTTTGGGTTTTTCCACACATGAGGTGGTGAAGTCACTCAGTCGTGTCCGACTCTTTGTGACCCCATGGACTGTAACCTACTAGGCTTCTCTGTCCATGGGATTCTCCAGGCAAGAATACTGGAGTGGATTGCCATAATGAACTCATTGGCCAACCTGATATATGATTAAGAATAAAACCCACCATATATTGGTGGTTGGAAAAAAAAGTTCATAAAACTTATTTTATCTCATAAAAGGAGGCCTTGATTACCCTCCTTTAATAACCATAAAGTCTCATTTAAACTGAGAACAGAGTTCTCAGCGGAGAACATAGGATAAGGAGAGCATAGGATAAGGGTAAAAATGCATGTTCCCCTTTTAAATGTCATTTCTCTCTTTTGCAGTGTCTAGAGTGATTTCTGGAGGCTTCCCAGGTGGCTCTAAGTGGTAAAAGACCCACCTGCCAGTGCAGGAGACAAAAGAGACACTGGTTCGATCCCTGGGTTGAGGAGATTCCCTGGAGGAGGGCATAGCAACCCATGGCAATATTCTTGCCTGGAGAATCCCCACGGACAGAGGCGCCTGGTGGGCTACCGTCCATGGGGTTGCAGAGTAGGACACGACTCAGGCGATGCGCATGCGAGCATGGGCAGTGATTTCTGAGCGCTGGGCGGTGCTGCCAGAATCACAAGACACGTACGCAGCCTTGCCCAGCTCAGGGCTGGCCTCCTCCCAGAAGCTGGAGAGCCCAGCTCCTTCAAAGCCAGGACACCGAAGCCTTGGAGCAGCTTCTCACTCAGCAAAGGGCTGGGGACGCTCCACCCAGGCCCCAAGCACTCGCCAGCTTTTGTCTCTGGGAGAAAAGGCTGCCGAGTCCTAACTGAATGTGCAAGGAGATTAAAAGTAATTGTGGCAGACCCAAGGCTCTGCTTCCCATCCCTCTCCTCTGGGCGTCTGCGGCTCCCTGCTCCCAGGCTGCCTGCGGTGGGAGGCGGCCCCGCGGAAGCCCACCCCCTTCTTTCAGGCTGCCCTGCGTCTCCTAACTTCTCTCGTGGCTCACTTGGTAAAGAATTTGCCTGCAATGCAGGAAACCCGGGTTCGATCCCTGGAGGAGGGCATGGCAACCCACTCCAGTATCTGCCACGGATGGAGGAGCCTGGCGGGCTAAAGCCCATGGGGTCAGACGTGACTGAACCCCTAGCACTCACTCACTTGACGTCGGTTTGGCTGAAGCAGCCGGAGTCTTCCTCCAGCCCTGCTGACTGCTTCTGCAGGCGCGCTCACTGTCCTACCCGTCTTCAAGGTTGAAGGCAGTTTCTCTTCCAGTCTCAACTCCTCACACTCTGTCAGACACCCCAGTTTTTCCTATAATGTCAACCCCCACACCTGCCCCCATCCCCAAGTGGCAACTCCCGGATCTTCACATCTCTTCACACACTTGCAAACTCGTTAATCCCCCAAAGCATCTCATTGTGTGCCCCCAAACCTGACCCCGCCCTCCTTTTCCATCTTGATGGCTTGAACTGCTGTCTCCCCTGCGACCTGCCACCAGGGCCCAGTCCTGGGAGTCAGCGAGATGCTCCACCCTCGCCCGTCTCTGCAGCCGCAAGTCCACGTGCTGGCAAGCGGGACCCTCTGCATTGAGCCCCACTGCTTCCGCACGGCCCACTTCCTCCTCAGCCTCCAAAGCGGCTCCTTTGCCTCCAGTCTCTTGCCCAGTCCGAATTCCACATGTTGGTCAAAGGGATATTTCTCAGATGACAATCCGATTATGCTTTCTGACCACGTAAATTCCTTCGGGGGGACTGTACTGCCTAAACGAGTGGTTTCTAAACGTGGTTAATAGACCCGAGAGCGTTTTAAAATTTTATTTATATTTTAATTGGAGCATAACTGCTTTACAGTTTCACTGTTTCTGCCAAATGACAGTGTGAATTGGCTCTGGGTATGTGTATACATCTCCTCTCCTCCCCCTCGTCCCAGAGCCCGGAGCTGACCTCCCTGTGCTATACAGCAGCTCCCCATGAGCCATCTATTTTACACCTGGTAGTCTATGTATGTCAATGGACCTGAGAATTTTTTTTTTTAATTGGAGATTCAGAGGATCCAAGAAAGGCCGTGTTGGGATCTCCAGCAAGTAGTAAGAGGGTAGGGTAGCCCCCTGCCCTGGCCCTGATTTTGAAAATCACTTGTCTTAAAAATCCACTTTAAATTCTTTTGACGCACCTCGGCCCTGACACTTGTCCTGAGTAGCTGTCCAGAATGATCTCATTTCCCACAGGGACAACCGTCTCTGCCCGAAGCCCTTGGCTCGCTCAATGCCCTCTCCAGCTGAAGGCAACCTGCGCCCCCAGGCGAAATCAATACCTTTCTTCCCTGGCTCTCTTCTAAACCTTGTAGTGGAGAAAAACTTCATGTGCCTCATTGTGCCTCCGGTGCATTTTTTAAAAAGATGCCCCTCTCTCCAGCTAGGCCCTTAAATAGCTTTGCCCCCCTCAAGTCTCAGCACAGAGCTGGCACGCAATCGGGTCTCCATAAATAGGCATCAAATGCAGGACTAAATGAAGGTGAGCACGAGGAAACACACTTTCCACCTGCAGGATTTTACAGAGATGAAATAATATGAAGAACCACCAATAATTTTTACAGTTTCTGAAGTTTTAAAATTTCTGAAAGCCCAGAAACTTGCCATTTTCTGCCTGAAGTCTGAAATCTCCACATCATCACAACAGGTGTCTTTTCCCAGGATCCTCAACCAGAACCTCCAAGTAGCGCTGTCTTAGGAGAGGGAGACATCGGCTCAGGTGCAGACAGTAAGGGACAGCTCTGCCTGCAATGATTTTAAAGACAGTAGTAAGCCAATTAAAACTCCCTCTGCTTTTTATTGGGGCTTCTCTGGTAAAGAATCCACCTGTCAACACAGGAGATGCAAGAGACACAGGTTCAATCCCTGACTCGGAAAGATCCCTGGGAGAAGGAAATGGCCACCCACACCACTATTCTTGCCCGGAGAATTCTATGGATGGAGGAGCCTGGCAGGCTGCAGTCATGGGAATGGCAACCTATTCCAGTATTCTTGCCTGGGAAATCCCATGGACAGAGAAGCCTGGCAGGCTACAGTCCAAAGGGCTGCAAAGAGTCGGATGTGACTGATCAACCAAACAACAAAAAACTGCTCTTTATTATCGCCAGGTGCTGGCAATTCTAAACAATGTGAATAATAAAATTCTGCCAGTCCTCTGCCCACCAAGCAAGCCTGTCTTCGCGTGTTTCTGTCTTTGTTATCCTAAGTGAAGATCTCTAAAGCTTTATCAATAAGAGAGAGAGAGACCTGAGATCTGTCCATGTTATTTCTACCTCTCCTTGACTTTCCTTGGCAGGCTTTGAAAAGACTCTTAGAATAACACAGCAATAAAAGAATTACACATTCATCCAAATGTAACATTTTTCTTCCTTTTCTCTTAGGAGCTCACACCAACAAAGTCAGAGATGTCCAGGCCCCTCTGCTGTGTTTGTGCATCCTTCCTTAAGCAGACAGGTCTGTTAGAGTCTGAGATGCGGTTCTGAATAAAGACCCATGATGAGCACACTTGGCTCGTTTCATTCCTCCTGAAATGCTAAAAACCAGAGAAACAAACCCGGCACAGGACCAGGGAGAAGGAGAGAGGAGACAAAATAAAACTATGGAAGCTGGAAAAGGTGGACCAGTGGTAAGCAACTTGGCTGACGTGAAAGGGCTGAATGTCACCAATGAGGGAAGCTGAGCACAGCCTGACTTCTAGCCCGGGATCCTTAAAAGATGCGGGAAATGGCAGCATTGGGATCTCAGGTGTGTCAGTCACTCAGTTACATCTGACTCCGTGCGATGCCATGGACTGTAGCCCACCAGGCTCCTCTGTCCATGGGATTCTCCAGGCAAGAATCCTAGAGTGGGTTGCCATTTTCCGCTCCAGGGGATCTTCCCGACCAGGGGTCAAACCCACATCTTTCATATCTCCTGCATTGGCAGGCAGGTTCTTTATCACTGGCACCACCTGGGAAGCCTGCGTGACCTCCTTCATTGTCCTTTATTTTCTGGGGACACCTGGGTTTCCATCACGTGCAGGCGGGGCTCACACTGCCTTAAGGCGCGGACAGTCCCCCCCCACACACACCCAGCCTTCAACAGCTGCATCCAAAGCACCCCTAATTTGCCTCCTTGGATTGCTCTCCCCTCAATCCACATGGTCTGGAAAACAGATTCCTGTGCTTGCCAGGCGGCTGATACTGGCTGGTAGGAGCCCAGCCTGAGGCAGGCGGACCAGGAGCGCCTGCTGAGGTTGGGCGGGGCCTCCTTGGGGCTTGAAGACAGAAACAGCTGAAATTTCAGACTCCAAATGCAACCATTCAGGGATCTTTTCTGCATTTGCCTTCTCGTAGGGCCTTGCCCTTTCTTTGTCACAGAAATCTTTTCCCATCGTTAAGATCTTTGAAGGGTTCCCCCCCCCCTTTTTTTCCGGGGACTCCTGATAAGCCTGTTCCAGTCAAGAGAGCCAGATTTCCTTCTGACACCTTGAGAAACTGTGCCTCATTCTGGCGAGCTGTCCCCAGAAAACGTGCTCTTTGTGCCCCAGGCCCAGACTCCAGCCCTCTCTGCACCATCCTTGGGCCTCAAAGCCAGGCCCCCAGATCAAGGGTACTCAGAGATGCTGGGAGAGTGGATCCAGCTAAGGGCCAGGACTGCTCACTGCTTTTCTGTTGAGGCCGCTTCCTTTAGGCTGGCAGGTGCAGCCTAAAACCCAGCAGACACAAAGCAGACTTGGTGAGAAACCGGGGAAGCAGCAGGGAAGTTCCTGCAGGAGGGGTGGGGAAGGTCCTAACAGGGGGGGCTTCCCAGGGAAAGCAAAGCCCCAGCTTTTTGCTTTCCACTAAGCTGGGTAACTAGGGCTTCCCTGGCGGCTCAGGGGTACAGAACCCACCTGCAATGCAGGAAACTTGGGTTACATGCCCTGATCGAGAAGATCCCTTGGAGGAGGAAATGGCAACCCACTCCAGGATTCTTGCCTGGCAAGTCCCAAGGACAGAGGAGTCTGGGGGGCTGCAGTCCATGGGGTCACAAAGAATTGGGCACGACTTAGGGACTAAACAATAACAAGCTGAGTAACTAGGTGCTCCGTGGGCTGCCTGGTGCCTAAAACGAACCAATCAACCCAACAAAAGCCAGCCAGAGAGCAAAACCAGAAAGCAACCACTCTGCAAGCCGACCCACGGATCTCCTGGAGAATCCTAAGACTACGTGGCCAGCTTGCCCGGTGGTGCTCGGGTCCCCCAGGGGAGGGGCGGCCTCGGCCCCGGCCCACTTCCTGGGGGGAGCGCTCACCCCTTCATCTGACTGGGAAGGCCAGCTCCTCCGGCTCGTGTGCTAGGTGGGGGTGCCAGCTCCCCAAAGCAGCTCTGCCTGGGCCCCCAAGCAGCACGCCCGAGACCCCAGGCCCCAACGCTGGGCGCGGTTTCCTCCAAGGGTGACGCCGACTCCTCCCACCGTTTTAAGCCGGGGCGGGGCCGGCNGGGGGGCTCCTGAGTTGTGCTGGGACCCTCGGTGTTCCCCCAATGTGGGGACGGGTATGTCTGGGACTTTCTTGAGTTGCAGCAAGGGTGGGTAGGACCCAGACATACCCGTCCCCACATTGGGGGAACACCGATGGTCCCAGCACAACTCAGGAGGAGCCCCGTTTCCCCACTGTCAGAGATGTGTATAAGAGACAGCTTTCTAAGCATCGCCTCGCTCCCCTCCCCACCCCACCCCTCCGACACTCCCTGCCCTCCGCCTCGTTGAGGTTCGCGCCCCAGAAATTCACTACATACAGTTTGGTGTGAATTTATCTTCAGATGAAATAAAACCCCTCATCGGCTCTTTTTCCAGTAAATTGCTTATAGCTAGATTTTCCCCCTCTGGCCGCTGCGTGGCGGGCAGGATCTTACTTCTCCGACCAGGGATCAAACCTGTGTCCCCTGCAGCGGAAGCTCAGCGTCTTAACCACTGGACCGCCAGGCAAGTCCCACCCCTCGTCTGCTCTTAAGACTCTTTCCTGGAAGCAATGTGTTGGTGGTGAGGGCCATTTTCTCCTCTCTGCTCCCAAGGCTGTCCGTGGACTTGGACCACTCGCTCCAGAGTCCTCATCTTTTAAGTTCCCAATTATCCTGCTTGTGAAATAAAACGTATTCATTCTGGAAGAGGGAAACAGCAAGATACGGACACGGCCAGGGAACTTGCCTTAGCGTTTCTTCGAATTCTGAGAGGAAACCGATTATTGAGTACTATCTTCCCTTCAGATGAAGGAGCAAGTTCAGACAGTTTGGTTTGCCCATTCAACTAGCGAATAGGGAGGTAGAATTTGAAATCAGAGTCTGACTTGCAAGTTCAGCACTTGCAACTGGAAGAGGCCTTAGCAACCACCCTTATTAAGGAGATGAGACAAGGACTTATGTCACGTGACTTTCCCAAGCCCAACACATAGGGAAATCCACCCAGGCAGCAGGTATATCCGCCTATGCATGCCTGCTCAGTTGCTCATTCGTGTCCCACTCTTTGGGACCCCATGGACCCCACCAGGCTCCTCTGTGCATGGGATTTCCCAGGCAAGAATACTGGAGTGGGTTGCCACTTCCTTGTCCAGGGGATCTTCCTGACCCAGGGGTCAAACCCACGTTCCTGTGGCTCCTGCATTGGCAGGTGGACTCTCTTCCACTGAGCTGCCTGGGAAGCCCATATCAGCCTATAGGCCTTTATTATTTCACTTCTCTCTTCCTCCAAATGGCTTTGTTCTTTTTATCGATAGTATTGAACATGCTGCTTACTAAAGACCATTTAACAATTCTTCAGAGGCTATAAATTAAAAAGGAGGCTCCCAGACTAAATTTCAGGGTTTCTTTTCAGTTAGAACATGTAGGCTCCTACTAACACTTGCCTAAACATGAACAAAACTGTAAATGAAATGGGTGATCCCACTGGTTGCTATGGCAGTGCTGATACAATGTCATAACTTGCTGTGAGCCAGCCGGGTAGTCAGAATCCTCTTGGAAAAATCCTTCAGCAAATCCTTCAGCTTCTATCCTTCATTTTATATGGACCACCACCTATTAGCAACTAGCTAATACTTAATTTTTAGAGACACTGTGTGCAAAATGACTTGTCTGCATTAAATCTCATTTAATTCTTACCGCAAGAAGATGGACACTGTAACTCTACACTAGCCTTACTAGCAACAAATTTTTTAAAATGTGTTTTCTCCTTGGTTGCGCTGGGTCTTCACTGCTGCGTGGGTTTTCTCTGGTTGCAGGGAGCAGGAGCCTCTCGAGTTGTAGAGTGTGGACTCCTGTGTGGTGGCATCTCTTGTGGAGCACAGGCTCGCGGGCTCAGTAGCTGGGGCTCCCAGGCTCTGGAGCACGGTTCAGTAGTTGGGCACACAGGCAGAGTCGCTCTGGGGCAGGTGGGACCTTCCCACACCAGGGATCAAGGTCGTGTCCCTTGCAGGCAGGTTCTTATCCACTGTACCACCAGGGACGTCCTAGCAATCGTCCTCAGACACAACCATGATGGTCCTGATGTGGACCAAGGGAACCTCGGGTTAAACGAGAGGCACCACTTCCCAGAGCACTGACGTCACTTGACAGTAATTGAAGACTTTTCCCAAACGTTAACAGAAATTTATTATGAATGCAAAACTCACATGGATTTTGTCTTTTAAGCTAAAACAAGAGATCTGAAAAAACAGTCCCGTCTGGAGGTGGAGAGGAAGGCCGCTTCCGGCTGTGTTCTTCTGCCTCAGCGAAACCTTTTTTTTCCCCCTAAGGGTGGACCATTTTTAAAGTCTTTATTGAATTTTTTACAATATTACTTTTTTTAACCCTTTTGGACCCGGAGGTATGTGGGATGTTAGCTCCTCCACCGGGGATGTTAGCTTCAGCCCCCGCACTGGAAGGTGAGGTCTTAACCTCTGGTCCACCAGGGAGGTCCCTCAGTGAATCCCTTTGGTAGAAAAGTTTGAGGAGCAAACCGAGAAGGTCACAAAATACTGGGGCGAAGGGGTGGGAACAAATTTTTAATGTCGCCTTTTACTTGTTTAACATTTTTTAAGAGCCCTATCTCCCCTCATACACTATATACATGATCGGTATTTAAGCCAACTGGAATGCCAATTTTACTTTCACAAATAATATATATATGTATATACACACACACATTTGAACATGAAACTTCAGAACTCTTATAGACGATTGGTTGAGATAGATTCTGGGGAAAATTTTGCTCATTCCTTCCTTCGCTCATCCCTTGCTCTGTCCTACACATCACATAGTCACATACACCATTTAAAATTATCTACTCCACAAAAAAGTAAACAAAGGTGAAATTAATTCCAATATACTGTATTTCACCCAATATATGCAGGGTATCATTACACTGATGTAGTAATCAATATCCAAAACTAAGTTACTTTATATTCTTCTTTTCGTACTAAGTCTTCAAAATGTGGTGTGTATACACTTGTGATCCAGACTAGCACCAAGGCAGGGACCCAGTGGTCACACGTGGGAAGCGCAGCGCAGGCACCATCCGGGGCTTCACCGCACAGATGAGGAGACTGAGGCCCAGAAAGGCGAAGTGAGCCTCACAGCTAACCACAGCTCAGACTCCCAGCCCGAGGCTCTTCACTTAAAATGTGATTTTAATACTGAATACTACGTGCCTGTGTTTGGGTCATCATTTTTTAAAATTAATTTTTATTGGAGTTGCTTTATTTTTATTTTTAGTCTAAGTTTTATAGTTGCTTTATTTATTAATTTTTAGTCTAAGACTAGAGAAGTCTTTGTGTAGTTGATGTTCTTCTCTATGTGTCCAATTTTAAAGTAAAACAAACAACTCCTGATTGAAAAGACTTTCAGGAAAAGTTACTGAGCAGCTCTTTCAAAGGACTAGTTTAAACATCAACCATCAAGCATGCACCCTCATCACGACCCATTAGTTTAATCCTTTGTTAGTCCCTCAGTCATGCCCAACTCTTTGCGGCCCCATGGACTGCAGCCCGTCAAGCTCTTCTGGGGTTTTCCAGGCAAGGATACTGGAGCGGGTTGTCATTTCCTTCTCCAGGGAATTGTCCTGACCCAGGGATCGAACCAAGGCCTCCTGCACTGCTGCCAGATTCTTTACCGACTGAGCTATGAGAAAAGCTCTGAATCCTTAAAGGGAATGGAAAGACATGAACTTGACCAGCCTTCTGCTTCCTATGCAGTCAACAGCCCACAGCAGGTTTCTGCAGCTCGCAGGACGTTCACGATGAGAACGTAGGCGCACACCTCCCTCCAGAGGAGCAAAAGTTATTGCAGGACAATGAACAGAATCCCCATCACAAAAAATGGTGCACGGGAAAAAACACAAAACACCTGCCTTGAGATTATGAAACAAGTGAAAAGCAAAGCTGGCCTGTGTGGTAACTGACGCCTTAAGCCCGTTCATTGCGTTTTTTAATACACCAACTCTTAAGAGATGTAACTGTAGCCTGGTCCCTTGGCCTCTGAAGGACCTGCTCTAACTTACTGACCTGCCTCACTTTTTTTGGTCAGTTGCTTTACCAATTTTATATAAAGCCAGGAATCAAGTAGACGGTATAAAATGTGCCGTATCCATGAAAAAAACATGACATGTCTTTGAACATGAAATCCAAGGCGCGTCTGGTCACCCTGATAAAACGACAGCGTTTTGTTTAGCAACATCCAGGACTCCTAAGAGACAGTTATTTTAACAATTGATGCCTGTTAATTATTTGCCCTCACACGTACTTTCTTTGTGCTTCATTCCTTCTTCCTCAAGCCTTCCTGAGACCCTTTTTCTAAAAATACATTTTTCACTTCTCCCTTCGTTAAGAGTCATCCACTTAGACTACGATTTTTCAAATAACAGAATTGTAAAGAAGAATTTGATGACCATCTTGTGTGATGAGAACTTCTCCTGTGAAGCAATGTGGGTTTATCCATTCCAGCGTCCCCTCCCCACCCCAGCAAGCCTGGACCACGCTCCCAGGCTGGGTGGCAGGGGGCAGGCTCCCAACGTCACTGCTGATGTTGGTATCATTCAGTGAAAGAAACCAGGCTGGGCAAGACCAAGCGCCTCCTGACGTTCATGCCCACCCCTGGGGCTGGGGTATGCCCTGTGTGCCACTGTGGAAAGCCATCAGCTTCTCAAAGAAGCGGAGGCCATGTTCAAGCTGAGGACCTTCCCTTGAGGAGGAGGTGAAGATGGGGAAGCGGGAAGTGGCGCTAACACCCCACCCCACACAAATACATCTGTATCTAGAACAATTCTCACAGGACACCACCAGAACCACCTCTTGTGATCAGTACATCTTCAAACGTCCCGTCTATGCTTGGGAAGAGATGGCGACACGTGTGCGCAGAAGCCTGGGCTTCCACCAGGCCTGCCACTCTCCCACGTTACGGTGACGTGGGCTTTCTGGGTAACGCCATCAGCTGATCGACGGCTGCCCAAGTGCCCTGGCTAGCACTGCTGTCAAACGGCTTCGCGTGGGCAAAGTCAGAGTAACAGCCCAGGCTAAGAGGCACCCGTTCCCCTGGCTGGGGAGCTGTGTGATGCCAAGACTCTGCGGACAGAAGGCGGCAGGGGCTGCCCCGTCCCTGACCTCGCTCAGGCCGGTCACCTTAAAGTGGCGAGACCCGCTCACCGAACAGAGGGCTGGAGGGCACGAGTCTACCCACATCAGCTCCCAGTCATCGCAGCGGGAGGGTGGGGGGAGAGGGGTGCAACTGATGTCACAGCCCCATCTTTAAGAAACACAGTGTATCATTCACTTAAGTGTTTATTTATTGAGCATTTACGATATTTTAGACACAATTCTAGGTGCGGGGACACAAAGCTGAACAAAGGTAAACACCCCTGCCCCGTGGAGCTTATTCTAGGAGGAGCTGGGAGGCGAGGGAGACACACACGACCTGTGCAAGGAAATCTCAGACATACACGCACAGGCGGGGCGCGGACACACTGTGTGCCCGGCTCCCGGCCGCCACACGGGGCGACCATCGCGGGAAAACACGTGACACGGAGCGTGTGGTTTCCCAGTGCGTATGAGTGATGCTCGCACTCGAGTGCTATTGCTAAAAAACGCGACCCGCCACCCGAGCTGTCAGCAAGCTGTAACCTTTTTGCTGGCAGAGGGTCTGAAAGACGGCGAGAACCACCAGCGCGTGAGCAGGGGCGCGAGTGAGCCGAGCCAGGGACGGCAGTCGGCCGCGCCGCACGGGGCCGCCCAGCCCTCCCGTCAGGGCAACAGTCTCGGTGTCTGCGAAGCGCGGTCACGCGGGGCCAGGCTGCCAGTGAGAGCAGCTTCAGAAAAACAACGCAAAGGTCACCAGGACTGCAGCGGCCTCGGCTGAGGGGGCAGGCCGCACGCCAGGAGTGGGCAGGACAGGTCACTGCGAAGGGGACGGGCAGGCTGGGCAGAGCCGAGACTCAGGGCGGCTCAGCACACATGTTCTGGGACTGCCTCCACCAGGGAACCGGAATCTCGGAACCAAGGGCATGTCAGGGGACACCGAGCTGGGCTGGTACCCGAAGGCACTAACAGTCCTCCCGAGGCCTTCCTCTTCGGCCCAGATGATTGAACAATTAAAGACCAGGCAAAGAAAAAAAAAGGTTACTTAAAAAGAACAAACGAAATAAAAATGCAGACATTTGTATAACACAGTACAAGTATGTGGCAGGCCCTGCTTTAAGTACTTAATAGAAACTTCGATTCAGAAAAAACCCAGCTCTTTTCTTACAGAAATTGTAAGAGAAAAGGAGCGTAATGAATTCCAAGACACCCATTAGTACTCTGTCTCAGCAACTGTTGACCCACCGCTGTCCTTTGGGGACTCAGGAAGGATGGAGAATTTTGAATCACAGGCATCCTATTCATTTCACCCAGTGAGACTTTAGTCCAGCCTCTGAGGGAACCATTTCAAGCACAAATACCACTATCACATCTGGTGAAACGAACCATCCCTTACTATCACTTGACACCTCCTCCATGCTTAAGTTTTCCCTGCTTGTCTGAAAAGAAACCCCAAACAGCCCATCTTTTTACAACTGGTTTCATCTAACCAGGGTCCGGCTGAAGTCACAGCACTGACACGTCTCTTAGACCTCTCTTCCCTTTTATTAGACGTCTGGCTCCTTCCCTCCCCGCTGCCCCTTTTTTTGAGTCCATTGACCACATCCTCCCAGCGTCGTGGATCCTGCTCCTGAGCTCGTGTTTCCTGTAACCTGCCAACCACAGCGAGAGGCTTCGTGGGTTGAGGTTCAGCCTTTCTGGGGAGAGGCAAGGTACCTTCTAGGTGATTCCATGAACCTCTTTTCACACCACCACGGGAACACCGAAGAGTCAGTGGCTGAGTTCACTTTCCCTGGCCTGATCCAGCCCTGGCTAAGCCCCCCGAGTTCCCCTCAGCTCCTTCACAGGAGCCCCGTGAGGCAGGCACTGGGCTGAACTCCACGCCCTGGTGGCACGTGCCTGCTGCCCGGGGTCAGGCTCCCACCCCTTCACCACCGTGAGGCGCCCTCTCAGGGCCGTGTGGGACCCAGGCGGTGTCCCACGCCAGCACAGCGCCTCGTATCCTCCACTGCCCCTCTGGGGGTCCCCCTCTCCTTGCCCCATTTAAACCCGGGCTGTCCTGAGGGGAGTGCTGTCATCAGACACCACTTACCCCCCTTCAGTGGCCAGCCCACACCCCAGCCTGGAGACTCAGACACGTCTCTCACAGACAACCAGGCCTGTCCTAACCCAGGACGGTCCTTCCAAAATGCCAGCCTAGGTCCCCTGTCCGTCTAGTCTTTGACACCCTCTGCTCCCCGAGGCAGCCACTCATGCCCCCCGCTGTACCACAGACGCGAGCCACAGGGGCGCCTGCTCCCAGACAGCTTTCACCACCTGCCCCTGCCCGCCCCCCTCCAGCTGAGGCACCTGGGCCCAGGGACTTGTCACCCTGCCACGACGGGTTCACGACCACAGGAGAGCGACGTGGCAGATGTGTAAAGGGTCAAATTTTACCCCGAGATGATGAAGTTGCTTGGCCTTGGAATTACTACCCGGTGATAAGAAACACAGAAAGCGCTCAGAGAGCTGGAGACAACTGTGCTCACACAGATGACACCCTTGCTATTCTGGAAAAAAGGGAAAAAGGGTATTGTGTGGCTCCTCCAGACGGTATGAGGGCCCCCTCCCGGCAGCCGCGCCTGCCAGCCGTCACAGCAGGAAGTAGAGTGATACAGAAAGTGAAGGAAAGCTGGAAACCAAAGTCACAAAGTCCACAAGTCTTCATTCTTCAAATTCAGGCCCAGAGGTTCCCACAGCACTTCCGCTGGGACTAAGATCTCTGGAGAGCACGGGTGTAGGAGAGCTGTCTTCTCCTTTGGAAACCAGCTTAGATGCTTTCAGACCCAACATTATAACTGCTCCAGGAACACCGATAAATGCCCTTATGTCCAAGGCAACCCAAACCCAAAGCATATGGAAGTTAAAAACTCCAACCAAAATGCAGGGCATGTAATGACAAAGTCCGATTCAAGAAACAGAAAACACGGAGCGCTCCTGTTTTTTGACCACCAGTGGTTGAAAACGTTATCTGACACGGTCACAGGAAACCATACAGCGAGGATCGGCTGTAGCTGCTGATTCACACGACCTTCACGCCATCAAAAAGCAAGCCCCAGAAGTCCAAGTCAAGCCCTGAATATCGTATGCGTACACACAACCAAACGTTAGAAGATCTGTTAAGCTCTTGAAAACAAAAAGGACTTTTAGAAATGCCAACCTTCAGAGCCCATGACACTCAAGATGCCCTTCAACTGTATTTTACCAGCTTCTAGAAGAACTTTCTCAGCTCTTCACTTTCTGAGCTGAGAGGTTAATGAAATCACAGCCACAAAACAGGATGGGCCCACAACCAAGAAACAGCAAGCTGCTTACACTGAATTCAACAGAAACTCACAAAAAGGACAGATCTTCTCCAACCACTCTTGGTACCAAACTACAAAACTCTCCAACCCTGAGTCCATCATCGTAAAAGAGAAGCAAAAGTTGAAGAAAACTGGATGTTGGCCGTGGCGCCCACCTACCTCTTCACTCTGAGACCAGGCTCAAAGGCTGTGCTCCCGGGTTGGGGAAAGGGGCTGTCCCTGAACTGCTTCATCAAAGGAAAAATAAGGACTCCAGCCACAGAGGAGACCACCGTGACTCCGCGCTTCCATGAAACCACCCAGACCCCTCACAGTCAACTTTGAGAGAAGAAACGCCTGCACTGTTTTAAGGGATTAGAAAATCGACAAAATAGGACAGAAAACCAGGTACGTCCAAAGTGGACAAAATGGTGTCCCGGCCTTTGGGCCAAGAGACCCCCAAAGCTCACCCCTGCAAAGGGAAAAGTCACTGCACAACCAGCAATTCAGGGACACCAAACCCATCCGGTGCGCCAATGCTACTGCAACTGGAGCCAGAAAGGGGCGCTTCCCTAAGACGGGGCTCCTCCTTCGAGATCACCTGTCGAGAGTCAGACAAGGCAAGCGGCCTCAGACCTGTCCCGCAAGAAGGCCACCAGTGGCTCCCGCCCAGCCACAGCTACCGCCCAGAATCCAGACGGGGTAAGGGCCATGTCAGCATGTTGTCAGGAAGAAGGAGCTCCGAGCCAGAACTCCCCTGCAGGTCCCGTCTGGGCGCACCACAAGCCACTTCCTCTTGGCAGCCTGGGATGAGGACTGGCCACCCGGGCAACACTGGCTCTGCCCAGGGAAACTGATTCCAAACCCAGCGACTGTACTCGATTCAGCAGAGATGGCACCGAGGAGCCTGAGCACCTGGATTAAGCACACTGGCTGGGGAGGAGGCCCCAGCCCAGGCCAAAGCCAGAGGGCCCTGAAGGTGACCCCCTCAAAAGGGCACTGCGTTGCTTAGCCACCTGTCTGTTTTCTCCTCCATTGTGTTCATTGACACCTCCTCCATGCTTAAGTTTTCCCTGCTTGTCTGAAAAGAAACCCCAAACAGCCCATCTTTTTACAACTGGTTTCATCTAACCAGGGTCCGGCTGAAGTCACAGCACTGACACGTCTCTTAGACCTCTCTTCCCTTTTATTAGACGTCTGGCTCCTTCCCTCCCCGCTGCCCCTTTTTTTGAGTCCATTGACCACATCCTCCCAGCGTCGTGGATCCTGCTCCTGAGCTCGTGTTTCCTGTAACCTGCCAACCACAGCGAGAGGCTTCGTGGGTTGAGGTTCAGCCTTTCTGGGGAGAGGCAAGGTACCTTCTAGGTGATTCCATGAACCTCTTTTCACACCACCACGGGAACACCGAAGAGTCAGTGGCTGAGTTCACTTTCCCTGGCCTGATCCAGCCCTGGCTAAGCCCCCCCGAGTTCCCCTCAGCTCCTTCACAGGAGCCCCGTGAGGCAGGCACTGGGCTGAACTCCAGGCCCTGGTGGCATGTGCCTGCTGCCCGGGGTCAGGCTCCCACCCCTTCATCACCGTGAGACGCTCTCTCAGGGCCGTGTGGGACCCAGGCGGTGTCCGACGCCAGCACAGCGCCTCGTGTCCTCCACTGCCCCTCTGGGGGTCCCCCTCTCCTTGCCCCATTTAAACACTGGCTGTCCTGAGGGGAGTGATGTCATCAGACACCACTTACCCCCCTTCAGTGGCCAGCCCACACCCCAGCCTGGAGACTCAGACATGTCTCTCACAGACAACCAGGCCTGTCCTAACCCAGGACGGTCCTTCCAAAATGCCAGCCTAGGTCCCCTGTCCATCTAGTCTTTGATACCCTCTGCTCCCCGAGGCAGCCACTCATGCCCCCCGCTGTACCACAGACGCGAGCCACAGGGGCGCCTGCTCCCAGACAGCTTTCACCACCTGCCCCTGCCCGCCCCCCTCCAGCTGAGGCACCTGGGCCCAGGGACTTGTCACCCTGCCACGACGGGTTCACGACCACAGGAGAGCGACGTGGCAGATGTGTAAAGGGTCAAATTTTACCCCGAGATGATGAAGTTGCTTGGCCTTGGAATTACTACCCGGTGATAAGAAACACAGAAAGCGCTCAGAGAGCTGGAGACAACTGTGCTCACACAGATGACACCCTTGCTATTCTGGAAAAAAGGGAAAAAGGGTATTGTGTGGCTCCTCCAGACGGTATGAGGGCCCCCTCCCGGCAGCCGCGCCTGCCAGCCGTCACAGCAGGAAGTAGAGTGATACAGAAAGTGAAGGAAAGCTGGAAACCAAAGTCACAAAGTCCACAAGTCTTCATTCTTCAAATTCAGGCCCAGAGGTTCCCACAGCACTTCCGCTGGGACTAAGATCTCTGGAGAGCACGGGTGTAGGAGAGCTGTCTTCTCCTTTGGAAACCAGCTTAGATGCTTTCAGACCCAACATTATAACTGCTCCAGGAACACCGATAAATGCCCTTATGTCCAAGGCAACCCAAACCCAAAGCATATGGAAGTTAAAAACTCCAACCAAAATGCAGGGCATGTAATGACAAAGTCCGATTCAAGAAACAGAAAACACGGAGCGCTCCTGTTTTTTGACCACCAGTGGTTGAAAACGTTATCTGACACGGTCACAGGAAACCATACAGCGAGGATCGGCTGTAGCTGCTGATTCACACGACCTTCACGCCATCAAAAAGCAAGCCCCAGAAGTCCAAGTCAAGCCCTGAATATCGTATGCGTACACACAACCAAACGTTAGAAGATCTGTTAAGCTCTTGAAAACAAAAAGGACTTTTAGAAATGCCAACCTTCAGAGCCCATGACACTCAAGATGCCCTTCAACTGTATTTTACCAGCTTCTAGAAGAACTTTCTCAGCTCTTCACTTTCTGAGCTGAGAGGTTAATGAAATCACAGCCACAAAACAGGATGGGCCCACAACCAAGAAACAGCAAGCTGCTTACACTGAATTCAACAGAAACTCACAAAAAGGACAGATCTTCTCCAACCACTCTTGGTACCAAACTACAAAACTCTCCAACCCTGAGTCCATCATCGTAAAAGAGAAGCAAAAGTTGAAGAAAACTGGATGTTGGCCGTGGCGCCCACCTACCTCTTCACTCTGAGACCAGGCTCAAAGGCTGTGCTCCCGGGTTGGGGAAAGGGGCTGTCCCTGAACTGCTTCATCAAAGGAAAAATAAGGACTCCAGCCACAGAGGAGACCACCGTGACTCCGCGCTTCCATGAAACCACCCAGACCCCTCACAGTCAACTTTGAGAGAAGAAACGCCTGCACTGTTTTAAGGGATTAGAAAATCGACAAAATAGGACAGAAAACCAGGTACGTCCAAAGTGGACAAAATGGTGTCCCGGCCTTTGGGCCAAGAGACCCCCAAAGCTCACCCCTGCAAAGGGAAAAGTCACTGCACAACCAGCAATTCAGGGACACCAAACCCATCCGGTGCGCCAATGCTACTGCAACTGGAGCCAGAAAGGGGCGCTTCCCTAAGACGGGGCTCCTCCTTCGAGATCACCTGTCGAGAGTCAGACAAGGCAAGCGGCCTCAGACCTGTCCCGCAAGAAGGCCACCAGTGGCTCCCGCCCAGCCACAGCTACCGCCCAGAATCCAGACGGGGTAAGGGCCATGTCAGCACGTTGTCAGGAAGAAGGCGCTCCGAGCCAGAACTCCCCTGCAGGTCCCGTCTGGGCGCACCACAAGCCACTTCCTCTTGGCAGCCTGGGATGAGGACTGGCCACCCGGGCAACACTGGCTCTGCCCAGGGAAACTGATTCCAAACCCAGCGACTGTACTCGATTCAGCAGAGATGGCACCGAGGAGCCTGAGCACCTGGATTAAGCACACTGGCTGGGGAGGAGGCCCCAGCCCAGGCCAAAGCCAGAGGGCCCTGAAGGTGACCCCCTCAAAAGGGCACTGCGTTGCTTAGCCACCTGTCTGTTTTCTCCTCCATTGTGTTCACTGTAGAATATTTCAGAGGAGACACAACTGTGTTTTCCTGAAATTTCGTATTTGAACTTTTTTCAAGTCGGGAAGGGATGCTATTATGAAGATAAAATTTAAGCTGTCTGCTTAAAATTTTAAGACCTCAGCTGACCCTGCCCCTCCCTCAATAACCCACTGATTCTCAAACAAGCAGAGACAAGCTCCAATTTAGGGGAAACTACGTTCATCTACACAAATTTTTTTGAATCCATGGCTAAAATAGGCATTTCTCATGACACATCCTGTAGCTCCTATACTTAGAATCCAAAGGCTTCTCTCCATATCCACTGCTACCATCCTATACCAAGCCACCAGCATCTCTCACACAGGTCACAATAAATACCCAGCCGGCCCCTACCCCTTGCCTCCTGGTCAATTCTCCATGGAAGTCAGAGTGATTGCAATTCTTTAAAAACAAGTCAGATCACATCATTCCTCTGCTCAAAACCTTCCAGGCGCCTACCACCATCCGATCTAAGCCACTATGTCCCATCTCCCTGACCCAACCCCGCCCGCCAAGTGGTTACGATGCCCTAGCTTTTGGTGTCGGGAACATTTCAGGCACACTTCTGCTTCAGGGCCTTTGCACTTGCGGTCTGCTCTGCCTGGACCATTATTCTCTCCCGACAGGCACACAACTCACACCTTTCAAGTATTTGCCCAAATATGGCCTCTTCTAAACGTGCATACCTCCACTGCCCCAAGCAGTGCTATTTCTTCCATGGAATTTACTAGGCTGATACACTGTCTTCCTATGAAAATGCAAACTACCTGCAGGCAGTAACTTCTGGCTGCTTTACGTAGCTGACCCTGCTCGTCTCTCAGTAACCCACGGATCTAAGCCAGTGGAAGCTTCAGCTTCAGGAAAACTAGGATTATCCATGGAACTTGTCTTTGATTTAGTGTTTTGTCTCCCATACCTAAAACACCCAAACATTGATGAATGAATGAATGAATAGGCCACATATTTGAATGTGAAATAGCTTATGAACTGGGAAGTACCAGCTCAGAGAAGAATAGTAAAGATGAAGAATAAGTACACTATAAATAATTATCAGTACACATAGAATGAAGCTGAAATGTACGATGGTATCAACAGCCAGCTGAGTTCTCTGTGTCAGTGACTCCCTTTCGTAGAAACTATGGCCTTAGAGTCCAATAATCCCAGGCACGTCTTTGGTACAAACAAAGCAGAAACAACGTGCCTAAGTTTGTCCAAAGTGCCGTTACACTTACACAAAGGGCGGGAACGCTCAATACATTTAAACAATTACAGTGCTTTAAAAGCAACATTGCAGAAGATAAAAATGTACAAAAATAAAATTGTATAAAGTTCATTAAAATAGTGGCTTAAATAAATCCTCTATCAATACTACACAGAGCTAGGGAATGGACCTAGACAACAGAGCTCAGAGCTGTGTACATAATTACATGAAAACATGAAAACTGGTCCTCAGGGACACTGCAGTAAAAACCATTTGGTTAAAATCAACAACCCGTCCTCCAGAGGCAGCTCAGTGCACAGGCGTGAAGCGTGACTGGTGGAAAGTTACTGCACACGCTCCGGCTCTGGTTCTATTTGCCCCTTTTCATCTTGGCTGCCTTCTCCTTTCTTTTTTTCACGTGTTTAGGAATTTTGTTTTTTCTTTTCTCTCTCTGGGCTTCTTTGACCATCTTTTTTCTTTCCTGTAAAACAAAAATAAAAAGTATGAGGATTTCCTGGTGGTCCAGCGGCTAACGATCTGCTGTGCAAGGCCCAGGGCGGGGGGCCCCCTCCTGGTTGGGGACGAAAGTCCCTCATGTGCCCCAGCCAGACGGCCCATGGGATGTGTGTCACCATTAAGACCCAACACCGCCAAATCAACTAGTGGTTTTTTAAGAAAAAAAGTTTGGAAAAAACCAAAAGCAAAAAATCTGCAAATTTCATTCATTCTGAGTAGTCATATCATTACTAAAACTAAATTGTTAAGTATATGTAAAAAGATAAAAAGTGAGTGTCACAGAAAAAAACTGAAAATGATTATGGCTTGGTGGTGGAACTGGGGGTGAAAACTGTCTTTACAATTTATTTCTGACATTTCAAGACCATCAACACAGATGCCCATGGGGACATTATTAAAATGTGCGACTAATTTTCTTTATGTGGTTCGCATTCCAACAGAAATAAATGTTGGAATGAGAGACAAAATACATATTTCCAAGAGACAAAGAGAGAATGTGTACTAGGGAGCTGGGGATGTCTCTTGGAACCCACACTCTCAGGGTTTAAAGGATTAGGTTAAGAATAAAGAGTAACAGTTACTCAGCCGTCTTGGATCATTGCATCAGTAGCGTCTCATATCTACAGGCAGCAGTGGAAGAAATATCTGAGATTCTGAAAATGGGGAGCTGGGCTGTAAAAATGCCCCTGGAATGGTTTTTTGGTATTTCACCACAGGGGCCAGTCCAGCATCATTTGTACAAGTGCATGACAACCACTTTTACTCAATGCACTGAAACTAGCGTGTCCTCTCCCTGGGCAGTGCCCAAGGGCTCCTAGAAGA
The DNA here is from genome assembly GCA_006410635.1 of Cephalophus harveyi. NCBI lineage: Eukaryota > Metazoa > Chordata > Mammalia > Artiodactyla > Bovidae > Cephalophus > Cephalophus harveyi. Next base: position 50,327 of record SJYT01019285.1, on the reverse strand, counting down.
AGCCCAATCTCTAGATGATGTTACCACCAAAGCAAAGTTCACACTTCAGGAACTAAAAACTGATACTTCAGCTACTCTGATCCAGACATCTGAGCACAGACTCAAGGGACTGTGTGGCTGTGTTGACAAACACGGGAACATGCGCTCTCAGCTAACCTTTCTATCAACTTCAAGGTCAGCAGGGGGCTTCCTGGAGCCAGCGTGATCCCCCTGCTCCTCAGAGTCTGTGTCAGAGCACTCCACGCTCCCCGCATCTTCTGAATCAGAACCAGTCTCTTCCTGAACCTGGCTTTCCAGGAGCGCAGGGACCTTGAAAACATCACAGGACCATGTTATTCTCAACAAGCCAATTACCTACTGGCATTCAATGAGTTAATGACAGAATTCAGATTTCAGCCTCACAGACTTTGAAAATGACATTCCGTACTGAAACATCAAAACAATAGGATCCACGCTCAACAGGAAGCCTGAAGCTGCCATTCTAGGATGGCTGAGGACGCTCCCAATGTGGGGAGCCACCCAGATCAACAGCAGGACTATTCCACCCCCTGCAGCACATCCTAAGGGCTGAGCTGGGATTTGGAACAGACAGGAGAGAAAAGTGAACATATCTGCATAACTTCACAGCTGTTGGCCTGCAGATTAAATTTCAAGTGGAACATTTGTGAATCTAAGAGGGAAGACAATCTTTAAACAAAAAACATGTTCACTTTTTTCCCTGAAGCTTAGCAGTTTTTAAAGCAGCAGGAAGCATTTTTCAAAGCACAAGGCTTTCTTTTCATAAGAAAAAATAAAAAAAACAGATCTTTACACAGTGATGGTACAAAAAAGCTTCCTGGCCAGTGGTAACAGAATCTTCCTGCTCTGGAATTCAAAGCACAACTATCCTTGTCACACCTGCCACAAAAAACCCAGAAACGCAGAATCCAAGAATTCTCCTAGTCCAATTCTTCCCACAAAAAAGACAACTTTCAAAATGTAAACCACAAACCTTCATATTAAGAACATCCATTAAAAACATCAAAAGAAGTAAGAACCACCTTTATTACTGCTTAAATTAGAATTAATCTCTGCTGTTTGAACATGTTAAGACACAATAAAGCTGCTGTAAGAAAAATCACTACCGGAATCTGCAGCGTGAGATGGCAGGACTCGTGAGCCCAGCCCTCAGCAGACTGCGAGCTAGGGCGAGACCAGACCCCGATGCTATTTTAAGCTGCTTATAGAAACATCTAGAAGCACGTGGTTACTGTTAACAGCTTCACCAGCGAAGACAGGATACACAAAGGATCGACGCCTCAGCTACAACAACAGACCGATTCAGGGGCAGAGTAAACGACAAACTACACGTGCCCACAGCTCAGTCCCACGGGTAAAAGGAACGAACACGATGCCCACGGACCATGAAAGCATCTGTACCAGTAACAGCGCACCGTTGTTATTTCAATGCTAATAATACCTGAAACACAATTTTATATCATTTTGAGTTTTCAGGTAAATGAATACTTGTTCTTCGTACCTTCTGAACGCCCGACAGATCTTTCTTCAGTCCCGTGACAGTTTGGTATAGAATCTTAAAACCAAAGAGACAAAAAAAAAAAGAATCAGCATACAACTGAACACTGAAACACACTGCAATATTACGAAAGGCTACTGTTGCCGGCTAAATGATACCTCGTGTGAGTATAAAAAGGGGTCCAAACTGTGTCTCACAGGACACAGCGTCTAGGGTGGGTATGGTTCTCCTCCATAACCACAGCAGGTCTGCACACTCCGCCGGGGCCTCCACTCACCTGCAGCCTGGGGGTTTTTATGGACACACAGCTGTAACCAGTCAGTGACAGGCAGTCCTAGCTCTGAAGCTCAGCTAAGTGTAATGTTCTCTATTCCCCCAAATAACTCCATTCCTTTCTCACTGTCATGAAAAGCTGTACGTATTCAATATTATAAGCATTTTTAATGTCATCAAACATTTGGGGGAAATTTTTTCTCTCATTATATAATGACCCATACAATAGCCTCAATTTTGTTTCTTGGCCTGCAAAGCCTTAAATATTTACCATCTGGTCCTTTAGCAGAAACAAATTTTCCAGACCTTGAGCCTGTCGGTGGATCTAGCACGGTAACCGTTTAGAGCCTGGACTTCCATACACGTCTTCCTTTCCTGCAATTACAGCCTGTTGGCCTCATTTGTTTCCTTTCATAAAGACCAGTGGATTGATGTCCTCCATAAGCAACGTACACAGAGGGCGTGCTATGTGAAGGGAGTGAGCCGTCTTACTAGTTCAAAGGCAGCACTCAAGACCACAGCTTCACAGGTGAACTCGCTGAGGACAAACCAAGCTACTCACGTTGTCCTGCTGGGCGCTCATGGCCATGTCCTCCTCCTTCAGTTTCATCATTATATCCATATCCCTCTCATAGTTTTTCACCTCATTCAAGGTTCTAGGAATGTAAGCTCGCTTGAACACCTACCAGATGCAGAAGAACAGTGAAATGGAGACTGAGTCACGGCTCCTCACGCGCACCGAGCCTGCTCGCGCCCTCAGTCACGCGCACCGAGCCAGCTCGAGCCCTCAGTCACAGAGCAGGTCATCACCATCGCCACACACCCGGTGCTCACACGCACCGAGCCTGCTCGTGCCCTCAGTCACGCGCACCGAGCCTGCTCACGCCCTCAGTCACGCGCACCGAGCCGGCTCGAGCCCTCAGTCACAGAGCAGGTCATCACCATCGCCACACACCCGGTGCTCACATGCACCGAGCCTGCTCGTGCCCTCAGTCACGCGCACCGAGCTGGCTTGAGCCCTCAGTCACAGAGCAGGTCATCACCATCGCCACACACCCGGTGCGCAGTCTCAGCCAGGCTGTCTGCACACTTGGTGCGGCCCGTGCTGTGTGCTGGACCACAGGAGTTTGTAACTAACGATAAAAGACGCAATGATAAATGGTTACCGTTGGAATAACACTTCTTTCCCTTCTGTATTCCAGAAAGTGGCATTTCTGAGTGGGAGAGAATGGAGCTGCTGTGAGCAAGCGCTGCCTGGCTACGAATAACAGAGGAAGAGGTCTTCCGTGGGAACATCGTCTGCCCTGCGCTACAGCTGGGAAGTATGGGGTGCCCTATATTCACCCATCACACTAAGACCTCTCAGAATTATTTTTTTTAAAAAGCCTCTGATAGATAACTTTCACAAGAAACATACTGACTCCCAACATCTTAAAAAAAGTCTTCCTTTTTACCAAACATAAATAAATAAAATCTACAACGTTACGGGAATCAACATTTAGATCACTTAAAAACTCACATTAACAACAGAAACACATTTGCAGACTTACGGTCTGAGGACAAACTTATGGTTGCTGGGGGGAAGGATGGAGGAAGGGATAATTAGGGAGTTTGGGATGGACACACACACACTGCTGTATTTAAAACGGGGTCACCAACAAGGACCTCCTGTATAGCACAGGGATCTCTGCTCAGTGTGGCAGCCTGGATGGGAGGGGAGTTTGGGGGAGAATGGATACGTGTATATGTGTGGCTGAGTCCCTTCGCTGCTTACCTGAAACAATTATAGCACTGTTTGTTAATCGACCATGCCCTAATTCAAAATAAAAAGTTAAAAAAAATTCACCTTAGCAAACTAAAATTAGCTTTTCCTTCTTGAATCACATCCTCCAGTGGGTTCTGTAAAAATATTCTCCATGCAGGACTAGGGGCAAACAGGCCAGGAACGGAAGGATATAATGGGATGTAAGCTACACAACTGGGGTCAATTTAATCGTATAACATGTTACATCTCAAGGAAACACCATCATCATTTAAAATACTGCATATCTAATGAAATCAAGATCATGCCCCAGCAATATATGAAAAAAAAAAAAGACCTCAAGACATAAGTGTTTCCAAGGATATAACAGATAATCAATCTTACCTCTTCATCCACATGATCTTGGCTGGACCTTTCTTCCTTGGTCCTTTGAGATGCTATTTCCATGGCCTTGGAAAGAAAACAAAAATCACCCTCCTTCACATTCAACCCACAGAACATACATCCATTACCCAGAAACCTGGCTTTACCACTGGCTTTTTACTAGTTTGATCCCTCATCAGTGAAATCAGAAGGAAAAGGTCTCTGGAAGCTGTCATGATGAACAAAAATGATGCTAAACCCCGAGTCCGCAGAAGTGACACAGAAATGCCACCACTACCGCTGCTTCCTGTTCCTCCCAGTCTTGGCCCCGCCTCACCTTTGAGAGATACGCATCCATGTTCTCAGATGTAATTGATGGATCCGTGACAAATTCAAAGAGCTCCCGCACAGTCATCACAGCAACGCCATGCTTCAGAAAGAAATCTGCCAGAGAAGATGCTTGTGAGGGCTCTGCGAGGGAAAAGGTTGCTATTCCAACCTCTTCACAAACAGATAAAATTCACCATCACTGAGCCAAGGGTGTCAGTATCACTGAGTCAAACGATTCAGTGCCACGGTTCTCTATCAACAGCTTAGCGGAGCATAGAGCTACAGGTGCAGACAAGCTGGGGAGAAGCCCAGTCTCCACTCACCGTTGACGTTGGCGCAGTCCTTTCTCAAGAACTCCAAGGCGTGTGGGTGGTCATGCTCCACGGACTGAGAAACATCGATGATGTACACACCTCCGCCATGGTACCTGCGTGGGCCAGGGCACAGGGGCTGAGCCACGCTGCCACCACACTGCCCCAGGGGCCAGGCACAGGGGCCTAGGGCACACCGTTGCTTGCCCGTATCTTGTTTAAAACTTTCTATTTTAAGAGCAACAGAAGACACTAACAATGTGACCAGAGTGGGTAAGGAGAGGAGCCACTGTGACTAACAAGAGATGAAAACTGAGAAAATCTCCGAAGTCCTTTCCACTCCACCAGCGATCAGAGCAGGCAACCCTGTGACTGAGGCCACCAAACACGTCCTACCCTGTGACCCTGTGGAAGCCAGCTTGAAAACTGAGAATTTAGATGACTTCTTGGATTGGGTTTTAGTTCATTTCCCTAAAGGATCCGACGGGACTCGTGGAGGGTCGTGTGGGTCACCCACTCACAGCATGTTGAATTCACTGAGGTCCGCATGCACCAGCCTGGCGTCCTGGTACATTCTCCTCATGTACTCGATCACTTGCATGTATAACTCCCGAGCCTTGGACTCTGATAACTGGACGTTTTTCAAGAGTGGCGCTGGCCTTGAACAAAAATAAAAGTGAACAACTCAGATAAGCAGACTCAAGTTTTTCTTGCTTCCTGCTACACTGTTAGACACTCTTCTCTTCCATGGTTCATCACTAACCAGTTTAGTTCACTCTAGAGATATGGTTCTAAAAAGCTGTCCACAAACAGGTGCTTTGCCAGCATAAGACATTCCTGAAAAACAAGGTGAGCTCTGTTGCTCTGAAGCATTTTGAGACTTAAAAAGGTTAAACAAATTAAAAACCCTATGTACTAATAGAGAGGGAAAGACTTATTAAAAAATATTCCAAGACAAAAGGAACTATTTAAACAGGAAATATTCATATATTGGATGATTCAAAGCACTTAAAAATACAATGCTGGGCATGTAATTACTAGCTCTCCCAGGCACTCACATGTCGTCTTTGCCAATGAAACCCATGACAAGAACGTGACTTCGCAGCAGGATGGGTTCTGGGCACGGAATCTCTGCTGTGTTTAGCCTATGATATGAAGCAGAAGAAAAGGACAAATGAGAAGCTGAAACAAATGCTCTAAAGCGTCTACTCTGAACCAGCTGACAGTGCACTTCGCTGCAGTGTGCAGGACGGACAGGCTATGAGCAAAGAGCACCCCAGCCTCTCGAGTTAGCGATCACTTCATTTCATAACCTCTAAGATGCCGAGGACTGTAAGTGGCACCGTTACACGTCACCAAGAATGGCAAAGCACTGGCAACTGAACTAGGTCCCACAGCCTCTAACACCCAGTTCAAAGCCAGAGGTGTTAAAACTATGAAGACACAGGCCCCTTAGAACTGATGAAACACAGAAGGTATGTTTGCGATTCTCTTTTGAGTTGATCAGTGTGAACAACGATTAATAAAAATAGTGGACTCATGGCCAGTCACTAATTGAGCCTAAGATTTCAAAACGACTTTCAAACAAGCAGACTTGGTTGTTTCTCAGTTGCTCAGTCGTGTCCGACTCTCTGGGACATCATGGACTGCAGCACGTCAGGCTTCCTTGTGCTTCACTATCTCCCGGATTTTACTTAATAGTACAAAAATACCCAGTGTATGACACCTAGATATAGCAACTAAAATGTTATATTTGAAAGGGAGAAAGAAGACCTTCATTATTTAAAGTATATTTAAAACTTCAAATGAGGAAGCCTAAAGATGCCTTTACTTGATACAAAGGTACCAAGGCAAAGAATATACAAATGTGGCCAGAGTTGGACTGAAGAAGAGGAAATGGCGATCCAGAGTTCAGGGCCTAACAAAACTGCCTCACAGGCCAACACCTGCACACAATGACACGTCATCCTCCCAGCCTGCTCAGTGTCACCTGCCTGCTTCAAATCCTGCAGGATCTTTATCACCCTCACAGTAAACTCGAAACCTCACGTGGCTCCCAAGGCTTTTCACGTGACCCAGCCTTGCCTAATATACACGAGTCATGGCAGAATTCTTCCGCGATGGGTTTGTACGACAGGGAGAGAAGGTGGTCCTATTTGCCCAGAAACATTTCCTCTGTTTACCTCTGCACATCTAAGGGACTGGACGTGCCCTGAGAGTCCCTGGCCTTGGCAGAATCACAGCAGGTCTGCTGGGAGCGAAGCGCCGGGGCTGACAGGCAGACACGGAACACACAGACACCCCCCCGCCAGTCGCCTGATGCATGCGTGTGCACATCCCCCCCCTCAACCCAAACGGTCACCTGATTAAGTTCCTCACTTCCTTCTCTGCCCATGTTTTCACCATTTTTCTGGGGTTGCCTTTACAGTAGCCATGGCGAAATCTTGAATGAGAAAAATACTTGTTATTTCAATCATTCCATTATTCTAGTTTTTGCTTTTTAGGATATAGAAATCAAGCCACTTGGGTAAAAAAAAAAATCTGAGCTTACCTGAATTCCCCACTGACATACTTATCCCGGTCTTTGAACACCAGAATTGAAGTTTTGTAAATTTTGATTGCTCTGCTCTCTCCATTTGCTGTGCGAGCATGATATACATTAGCCTATTTTAAGTCAAAAACAAAAGAAATTAAGTCTGTACTAAATACATATAAATAATATTTTGCTATTTCAATCTATTTGACTCTATCCTCAAAAGTTAAAAAAGTCCAGTAAACTGAATATGCATAAGGAATACCATCCTCTTTTGATTATGTGAATTAATATATACAATACTAAAAGGTATAGTAACTATATCTCCTACTTACATATATAGTAAAGAGCAATTTAAATATATGTTAGATAGACAAAGAAAACAAACTTATGGTTACCAAAGGGGAAAAGTGAGGGAAGGATTAGTTAGGAGGCTGGGATTAACAGATACACGCTATTATATATAAAAAGGATAACCAACAAGGACCCACTAGATATATATATGTCTGAATCACTGAGATGTACACCTGAAACTAACACAACATGGCAAATCAACTATCCTTCAATTAAAAAATAATTTAAAAACAAGTCTTGAAATTAAATAAATAGCTACATATATACATATACACACATGAGTAGTTTCAAACATTTTTCTATTGCAAGTATGTGGAAAATATCTGAAGACATTCTTATATCTCATGATTTGTAAAGTGAGTTTCACTGAGAACTGCTTTTCACAGAATAAGTTGCTAACTACAAAGCAACATGCCTGTCTTTCTCCACAGCCATACTGAGAAAGACGTGTGCTGACTCACAGAGACTAGACCCCCACCCTGCCCCCACCATACCTGTCTGGCCATCTGAACCGGCGCTGGGCACACCTGGCTGGGCTGACAGCCCCAGGGAGGCACACTTCTGTGCATAGCTCCTCCCGGCCATAACACAGCCATTTTTAAGAAATGGCACTGATTCAACTGTCCTGATTTGGCACAGTTTATTTACTAAGTTTGCCCGAGTTTCACTTTTGGGGGGGGTTCCCTGGTGGCTCACATGGTAAAGAATCTGCCTGTAATGCAGGAGACCAGGGTTTGATTCCTGGGATGGGAAGATCCCCTGGAGAAGGGAAAGGCAACCCACTCCAGTATTCTTGCCTGGAGAATCCCATGGACAGAGGAGCCTGGCGGGCTGCAGTCCATGGGGTCGCAGAGAGCAGGAGGCGGCTGAGCGACTCCACTCTCACTTTAGCTTCACTTTGGTATCTGAACATGGAGACCTTCAGACATCCAGAGACGGGCTCACCTCCTTTCCGGTGCTGATGCAGCCATTGATCTCCGCTATGACTCCCCTCGTCAGCATCTTGAACAGGATCATTCGTGTTCTGGGGTCCAACACCTAAAAAGAAATGTGAAAAAGTAGAATGTTCAGACACAGTGGACCGAGGATCTCTCACAGAAGCAGTAGACGCGAGACTGGAGCTAAGCGCACTGTGCGATCTGCTCGGCGAAGAGAAAGTCGCGATGGCAGGGTTCCAATCACTCATCCGCAGTGAGTAAAGCATGAGACGAGACCCAAAGGAGCCAGGGAGGCAAGAAACCAGCAGGCTCACCCAATCGGGGAAATCAAAGGCCAACAGGCCCGAGGGAAGCAGAAACTGACTTCAGACCCATGACAGCTACCAGAAATACAATCGAACCAGAGGTAGCTTTGTATTTTTCAGCCATCATGAACACAGGTGAAATTAATCTCTATTTTCTTTAACTCGGTATATCTAAAACACTATCGTTTCAACAAGTGGCAAAGAAAGAAGTTATCAGAGAGAGCCTTATCCTGTTTCTCACACACAGTCTTCAAAGCCTGGTGTGCTGTGCAATCCCAGCACACGACAAGCCCGGCGGCTGCCCTGGACACAAAGCTCCAAGCGACCACCAGCACTCTGCAGTTCATGAGTCAAATCGGCCACAGCCTGGTTTCTCTACAGCCTGCAAGCCGAAAATGGATTCTACATACTGAGATGTTAAAAACAACTGGGAATTCTCTGGAAGGCCAGCAGTTAGGACTCTCCACTACAGAGGGCCTGGGTTCAATCTCTGATCAGGGCACTAAGATCCTTCAAGTGGCAAGATGCAGTCAAAAAAAAAGAGAACTGTGACCCGCAATGCCAGAAGTGTTTATCATTTAGCTCTGTAAAGAGCTGGCCAAGAGGTGGGTAAATCGGGGAAAGGCTTATCTCCTTCAAGGTCAGAGCAGTCAGTCTCAAGTAAAACGCAACTTCAGATTTGGTTTAACAAACAGAAGGCAATGAATTTAAAGGCTGTTGTGCCTGTTCAGTAACTCAGAAGAGAATCTGAAGATTCGTGTCTGAGTCACTGCTGTACACCTGGAACTAACATGGAACTGTAGATCAACAGGGCTTCAATTCAATACTTAAAATGCTCTGGAATACCACTGTTCCAAATGTGTCTGTGCTATGTGTATGGGATGGGTAGGGAGGCTGGCAGGGGACAGAAGCGATGGTCTGACCTGTTTCATCACTCTCTTCCCATCAGATACCTGGGTCAATTCCAATATCCAATCACAACCTTTGACATGTGGTGGGGAAAGTCGGGTTTCCCCCCGCATTCCTGCATAAAGAATAAAACAAGTCTAACTTTTAAACCAAATAAGGGATTCTAATTGAATATCTGAAGGCATTATCTGTCTCTCTCCTTTTCTCTACATACCTATACACCTACACACACACACACACACACACACACACACACACACATTTTGTGGTAGATACCTGACTCATCTCCTGGGAAGGCTCACAAAATTTCCGCAGACCTTGTTTAAGACAAAAGAAAAGATTCCTGGTCTTACAGGCAGTTCTGCTTCCCCCAAGAAGATGAAAGCATTGCTGGGTGGCTTCATGGGCCATAGAAGCAGGGCATGATTCTAATTTATCTATTTAAAGTGCTTTTAGAAATAAAGCAAAATGTAGATCTCTAAACTCAAAACTATAAGGAGGAATAATTTTACACAAAAGCAATTCTAGGTGACATTAGCATGAAGCAAGGAGGATCAAAGCAAATTACGATTCAAAGACAGAAGTACTACTTTAAAGAGTGCGCAACACATTCCTTTACACCATACCTGTTCTACAGTTGCTCTGTCCGCCTTATCTTTGATGCGATACCTAAGACAAAACCAAAAAAGTACAGGTGACATTCAAAATTCAGAGGAGCCAAAATCAAGAGATTCTAAATGTCCATCATTCCATGATATTCCTAAGCAGGTAGTTCTTTAATAACACATTTCATAACCTCGCTGTAGTTTCACCATTGTGTGAAACTTCACTGCCTTTAACAAGCCGTTCAGTTCCCTAGGGCAAAGGGAGCGTATCTGCAGTAAGAAAAAAAAACTTTGGTCCATATTTCAGAAGGATTAAATAAGAGTAGTGGGGTAAAGCAAACTATGCTGGAAAAAGAGAACAAGTCTGTAAGTACTGTTTCTTAGACCGTTAATGATTTTCTTAGTACAGAATTAAAGTAATTTATAAGGCTTTCTCTTCAGAGTCCTTTTCTACAAAGAAATAAGCTTTTATCATTTCAACACAGCTACTGCATAAAAACAGACTCTGATTACTTTGGCTCACATACTATGTGACTCAATTCACAGACTAACCTAAACTAATAAAAGATCCAAACAGGCAGTTTAGTGAAATAAGATGTGCTATTTCTCAAAAAGCTGGTATCCCTTATGTGTAATAATAAACCAGAAGAAAACTAGGTTTTAACTTTAAGTTCAGTTCTAACACTGCTATTTTTACGATCTTAGTGTTGTTTTCTGTAACATATTGTTAATGCTTTAGAGTTATTAGCAAAAGGCGGTGAGCCAAATCTTAAACATTTGTTTTTGAGAACAGAAATGTAAATGGAAACTGTTTTCAGTTAAACTATTTAGTTTTAAATCTGCTCTTACATTTTTAAGGCTCCCCCAGTGGCTCAGTTGGTAAAGAATCTGCCTGCAATGCAGGACACCCGGGTTTAATCCCTGGGTAGGGAAGATCCCCCGGAGAAGGCAATGGCACCCCACTCCAGTACTCTTGCCTGGAAACTCCCATGGACGGAGGAGCCTGGTGGGCTGCAGTCCATGGGGTCGCTGAGTCAGACATGACTGAGCGACTTCACTTTCACTTTCCACTTTCATGCATTGGAGAAGGAAATGGCAACCCACTCCAGTGTTCTTGCCTAGAGAATCCCAGGGATGGCAGAGCCCGGTGGGCTGCCATCTGTGGGGTCGCACAGAGTCGGACACGACTGAAGCGACTTAGCAGCAGCAGCAGCAGCAGCAGGGAAGATCCCCTGGAGGAGGAAATGGCAACCCACTTCAGTATCCTTGCCCAGAGAATCCCATGGACAGAGGAGCTGGGCATGTCCAGTCCATGGGACTGCAAAGTGTTGGACACTACTGAGCAACTAACTTTCATTTTCTATTTTTAAAAAATACTTCATGGAAGGGACCAATCCTTAATAAGCTCTAAAAAGGGGACATTTTTTTATACTCTAACATTTTAAACTGAAATCTACAAGCACTGTTACCCTGAGAGCACTTTCATGAATTTTACATGATTATAGTTTTAGCACAGATTTCTTAAGAAAACTCATCTAATATTTTCAAGTTACAAAGGCACAGGATAGCCTCACTTAAACTTAAGAATTGGCTTAGGTATAAAAAGGAACATCCTTTGTAAAAGAATTATGACGGAGATGCTAATATGTCTACAATTAGTTCATATCAGTCACATTTTATTTACTTTATTGTATATACTTGATATATTACTTACATATCTGCCTCCTTTTGTCGAGACTTTTCAGTGACTTTGTTTATTACAGAATCAGTAACATTTAACTTATCTAAAAAAAAAAAAATCCACAACATAAACATATAAGACAAAGTTTCTAAATAGGATACTTTTCCCCTTTCCCTTCTCTACTTTCTAAATATTTTATTACATGTAGTCATGTATTTTAGTAATGAAAAGTGTGTTTTGTGTTTTAAGGGCAAGCACTTACTTACAAAGATGATCACTTTCATCATGACAGGTGTCATCTATCAGCCAGAGAAATCTAGATTCAGAAATCCCTAAAAAATATTGTAACTGCTCTTTCAGACATTTAATATTTTGTACAACTATCATAAATATTATAATTCTAAAAATGTCAGTTTCACTTCCAATTACAGGTCTGTGCTAGGGATGACCAGATGTGAGAGCTGTCATACCAGGCTCCTAACAGGCTCTCTTCGTCTACGAGAGAAAGAAGACCCTGTGTTTCCCAAGAGGCTTCAAATTCTCACTGTGATTCCCTGCATTCGATGGGTCATGAAATGATTAATGCCACACCAAAAGTCAAACAAAATGTGATTATATTCAATAGTTGATTATATTCAACACTTTATTATATTCAAGTGTTTTCACCATTCTACTACAAGATAACCCTACTACAAAATCTAATACAAAACCAATAACTTGAATGAGTATCTGTACCTTTGTATTTCCATAACAGGAGAGAACACAGGACTAAAAAAGTGTAAGCTGGAGTCTTTTCTTGAAGTCATGTTTTTAATTATTAAATTTTAATTTCCTTTAAGCTTTATTATTTACCCTGTAACACTGAATATATCCATTGATTGATCTAATAAAATTTTATTACACTTTTTGTTGTCTTTGAAGAGTTTTCTCATTACCGAGTGAGAGGAACTGTATCTTAAAAACTCACCTAGATTAATTTTATTCTCAAATTTCCGTAAAACTTTGTCTGCTGGAGTAGACATTTTGGCTGCATTGAAGCTGGGAGTCTGTCTATTGGCCTGGAAGAAATGAGTTCCAGAGATGAAAGCTCTAGATATACATACAAGCCTAAAGTTCATCCCATCTTCCCTTGGTTCACAGTTAATTATTAAAGCATCAATACTTAGGGAAGTACCCTAAGGGAAGGGAAGGATCAATCACATTTGCCGAAGAGGTTTTTAAAAATGCTCTTGAAATATGCATTCAGAGACTTTCAGAGACGTTCAGAGACATTCAGAGATGTCTTCTTTTTTAAAAGGACTTTTTGTGGCTCTGGAATTTACTGAAAGATTTTCAGGCTATGTTGCCCTGCAGTCCTAGCCTACACAGACTTTCATTCTTCATCATTTCCATATTGCTGATAATGATGTGGATTCGTTCCATACTCAGTAAATTTAAAAATTATTTAAATCATCATAAGATTAAGAGCTTATTTAACTTATATGCAGAGTACATCATGAGAAACGCTGGACTGGAAGAAACACAAGCTGGAATCAAGATTGCCGGGAGAAATATCAATAACCTCAGATATGCAGATGACACCACCCTTATGGCTATTTCTTTGGAAGGAATGATGCTAAAGCTGAAACTCCAGTACTTTGGCCACCTCATGCGAAGAGTTGACTCATTGGAAAAGACTCTGATGCTGGGAGGGATTGGGGGCAGGAGGAGAAGGGGACGACCGAGGATGAGACGGCTGGATGGCATCACTGACTCGATAGATGTGAGTCTGAGTGAACTCCGGGAGATGGTGATGAACAGGGAGGCCTGGCGTGCTGCGATTCATGGGGTCGCAAAGAGTCGGACACGACTGAGCGACTGAACTGAACTGAACTGAAGATTAAGAGCCTTAAAAAAACTGCCTGGGAGAAGACACAAATATGCAGTTTACTGCAAATAGTAACAAAACAGAGAAAAGTGCAGCTTAACTAGTAAATAAAAGCAGATTAAGTATGTAGAGGTCCTTTGTTTTCACTTATGAACAGACAAAGAGACACTTAGCGCCTAATGGGGACAGAGGTTCAGTTTAGCAAAGTGAACAATTCAGGAGCCGGATCCTGGTGAGAGCGCGAAGCGTTGCTGAACACTGAACTGTGCAGTTAGCTGTGGTGAAAACACAGTACGTTTTATATTATGTGACTTTTACCACAACAGAAAACAACTCAAGAGGACATAAGCAAACGATATAAAGACGTACAGGACTGTGTATAAAATACCTGAGGGTTACTGCCTCCACCTGAAGCGAAACACCGGGTGAGCTTTCCGACTCCATCGCCCCAGGCCCAGTCATCGTCATCGTCAAAGTCATAATCCCCGCCCTCCGCCTCTTCTGGCTCACTCTCATCCATCTTCTCATTGGCGTTACTCTGAAGGTCTTCAAATACAACATCATCTTCCTCTTTGATGGTCTTCAAGTCAATGTTTTCACTAGAAATAACAATGTTTTAGCCTGTTTACATATTCTTAATTGGACTTACAGATGCATTTATTTAAGAGAGAGTAGACGAATCTATACAGATACATCAAAAAGGTTCAGTTACAACATGTATCGCCCAATAAATTCAAACTTAATACCAAGTTGACCTGTTTCTGACTTCTATTTCAGCTGTTGGGTGATTCTCCACGTCCGACTAAAGAAGTCGTATTCATCAGGTTGTTAAATCCGCTCCTGCCTTTATTATTTTCTCTGCTGAATGAATTAGCTCTGATCAGCACAGCAGACCTGAACTCCAGGAAAACCACTCACAAAGCTGCTCGAAGAGCACATGAGGGGAGGCTTTCTGACAAAACTTGGGGATTAGTCTAAAGCTTTATTTCAAGAGCTTTATCAAGACCTCTGTTACACAAAGAACTTCAAATCACCCTTGCTCCTGAAAGGAAGGATGGTGACGAGAAGCAGCACAAACGGGAGAAGAGGGCTGGGTATAACTAAATGGGAGAAGCGGGGATTGTCAAACCCAGAGAACTGGCCCAGAGTAAGGGATCACAACTAACAGGGTCTGTTTTTGCCACGTGAAAATTCAGACCAGCATTACTGAATCTTCTTACTTTTTCAAGAGAAGCCAGAACTCTGCACTTTTGTGGAAAATCTCCCACTTAACTGGTGTGTTCAATTTTAACAAACCACTGTGCACACCAACACAACATGTCTGCAGGTCAGATTCCCAAGAGGCAGTACTACCAGTTTTGAGGCATCAGGTGGAGAGCAAGTACAGAGATCACGTAAAAAACACAATGATACGCATTTCAACACAGGCAGAGAGGAATTTAAGTAAATTCAGATGAGCAATCCTGACTCATGAATTAGCCATGGCTTAGAGGGCTGCAAATCTCCATGGATATGGCTGGGAAGAGAACAAATCATCATTAACCCCCTGCTGTTTATTAGAATTTCGTAACCATAATCCATCAATTGATCCTTTAGACTGCCAACAACATCAAGTGGCATGGTAAAGCTATACTGTCCCTTGCGCCACGGCTTCCCCACCTCAGCTGGGCAATCCCTTGCGTGGGCGGTGGTCCTGTGCAGCAGCATTTCTGGCCTGAACTTTCTAGATGAGCGCACAACCACCCCCAGCTGTGACAATGTCTCCCAAGTTCCTGGAGTCAGCAAAACCCACTGGTTTACATCTTCACAGCGTCCAGGGCACACCCATGACCGGTAACTGTTCACTAGTCACACAGGCTCTGTTTCTTCCTCCCACTTGACTTAGTCCCTAGGGACCGCTGCACGCTCACCTGAAAACACTGACCTGCAACGCCTTCCTCTTTCTCTGGCTAAATCCGACATACCCTTCCAGTAATTAACTTTGCTCAGGGAAGGCTGCCCAGTTCTTCTCCTCTGTACTACTTACCCAAAACTCATACAAACAATTTATCTAGTTACTCAATAGGTTGCCCTTGCTGGAATGCAAGCTCTGTCACCCAGGGGAGCATTTCCCAATGTATCAAGATCAACTGACACGAGATCTGTCACACAGAAAGCGATCAACCTGTATTCACTGAAAAATAAAGCAATACCGTCTGCACACAGTAAATCCTTACTATGAATATAAAGTAAAAACCATTTTCTCGTAATTTCAAAATGAACACTATGTTTCATTTTGCTTTCAAGTAGAAGTTATCCCCAATTTCTTTTGACTCCCACTTCACATCTATTCTATGGTTAGAAACCTGTCCTTCTACTTCCAGAACATCCCAGTCTAGCGCCCATGATCTATGAACTGAATTTTCTTAGTCTTTTTAAACTGTCCACTCCTGCCCTCCAAAACCATCTCCTCCATAGCAGAATGATTCCTTTCAATCACACGCCGGGTGATGTCACTGCCCTGCTGAAAGTGTGGCTTTCTACAGCATCAAGAAGAATATCTCAGATCCTTTCCATTCCTTGTCCCGCTCTTAGGCTCTGGTTCCTCACTTCTGCACCAGCCGATCTCCTCAATTACCTCCACTGTGCTCTGGGCATAATGACCTCTAGATCCTCCTTCCACAGCCAGGAGGGACCACACCTGCTGTCCCCTCCTCCCCCTCTGCTTCCAGAGGTTGGCTCTTTCTTGTCCTTCCCATCTGGACTTCACGTTCCCTGACCGTTAAGTCACTGCTTAGTTCTATCAACTGATTTTAACTGTTTGCATAGTACATGTCATCTGTGTTAAAAAAAAAAAAAAAAATCTCCATGTATTTATGTCTCCCCCTCCTTCCCAACGAAGAGGCTTAGTTTGTCTTGTTCATCATCGTCTTCAGCGCCGAGGACAGAACAGGCACACAGTAGGTGCTTAAACATTTCTGGAACGCTAAATGGTAGTTAAAAGTTCAAACACCTGCTTCCCTGTCGCTCTCCCCAACTCTAACCCCTCAGGGATGCTGACAACCCGAACTGCCGTCACCCGGATCGAAAGGCCCGGTTGGGATGGAGAAAGCCCCAAACGGCTGAGAAAAGAGGCCCAAGGAAAGATGCTTATGGCCGGTCTCCCTCTCAACTGCAAACAAGGGTCAACTTCCCCAGGGGACCGCGGCGGCGGTGCACCCCGGATGCCCACCTGTCCGAGGAGTCCGCGTCGTCAAACTGCCCGGGGACCACCCGACTCATCAGCAACCGCCGGTAGTCCATGGCGGGAGCAGCACAGGGACGGTTCCGCCAGCCGGTCCAACGGCCTCTGCGTTAACGCCCCCCTCAGAACCGTTCAGTGGCCGCCGCGCCCTACGCGCGCGCCACGTGCGGGTACCACACGCCAAACGCCCGGACCTACGTCCGCCCCGACGGGAAGTCCCGCCCCCGAACGGAAGCTGTGTTCCCGCCGGAAGTCCCGCCTCGCGCGGCTCTGAGCCCTGGAAATTGACCTTCCGCGGAAGCCGTCGGGTGTGTGGCAGTGTTGCTGTGGTCGCTCCCCGCGCGTCATGGGCTGGCCTTCCTTCCCGGAGGTCTCCGAGTCGGCTTGCCGCTTTGTCTCCTCCCGTGGAGGCACGTGTGTCAGCTCGGCCGAGGCTGCTGGCCCTGAGGGCTCACGCCGTGTAAGCCCCTAACTGTGCGAATGGAGACCTGGAGGCGCCCTTCGCCGGGCCCGCGGGCACGTCTGAGGAGACGTCGGAAGGTCCGAGAGCCGGAACTCGGCAGGCGCGACCGGGCGAACGTCACACAGGGGCGTTCCAGCGTGTCTGCAGCCCGGCGGCCAGGCGTTGAAGAAAAAGGTTGAAAGCGTTGTCCCCGCGCTAGAGCCCAGTGCGCAGGGAGGAAGCCCGAAATCCTTATTTCCGAGACTCTATGGACCCTGAAAGTGAGCACACTTTTGCGACCTAAAAAGTTTGTTACGAGGTTGTGAGGTGGAAGTAAGATGAGTGCTTTTCAGAAGTTAAACTTTGACTGAAAATTAAACTTGAGGATTTTTGCCAATAACCCCAGTGACACCTCTTTTCATTCCTGTCCTAAAACAGCTTAGAAGTATTTCTGGAATATCTATCCAATCACTTGAATAAGTTTTTTTGTTATGTGTGGCAGAAGTCGGGGGAGGACAGAATGAGAGATGAAAAAAGTAAGCCTAACTAAAAAAAAAAAAAAAGAAAGAAAATCTGTAGATCATGCCATAGGAACAGAGTTGTAAAAGTTATAATTGGAAGTTCTGGGTTCGCAGACAAAATTTTGAAGAAATAAGGGCCTAGTAGTTTTTTTGTTCTTGGAGAACAAAAGGATGCTTTAGTCCTCCTCCACCACAGCCCACACAGCATTTATATATTTGGAAGACAGGAGAAAAAGTGAGTATAAAGTTGAATCTTTCACCAATCCCGACTAGGCTGCTTGGCTCACTGGCTTTTTTATACTTTACCAAATGATGACATATTTGAAAAAATTAAACCTCAGTGAATTATTAATTTGATAGTTCAGTAAAATAACCCAGGAAAATTATTAAATTGTTTTGATAGATATCACTGGGGTGCAGGATTTAGTCAACATATTCTCTAAACACTGATTGGTTTACTGAAGGGGATATTGAAAAACCTTAAGTGGATTCTTTTTGTTGTGTTGCTGTTCAGTTGCTAAGTCATGTGTTTGCAACCCCATGGACTGTAGTCCACCAGGCTTCTCTGTCCCTGGGATTCTCCAGGCAAGAATACTGGAGTGGGTTGCCATTTCCTTTTCCAGGACTCCTCTTGAGGTCTGTATAATATGTGAGTTCCGACACTAATACCCTTGAAACAATGGTGAAGACTAAAATAGCAAACAAATAATGTGCTGAACTGTGAGACAGAAATTTAAAGACATTGTAGGAATTTTAAAACTAGATGAATTTAGGAAAGTTTTAGGAAGAGAAGCACCTGCCAGAGCAGACTATTGAAGTCGTAAGGCGCACGATCTGTTTGCAGGAAGACTGGGTGGGTACTGTGGGTCCAGGCTACATAAGGCCTAGAAAGTCAAACAGAAGAATTGGATTCAGGATAATGTGACTGGGCAAGTTTTCTACTCATACCCTGACAGACCTGAGGAGGTCATGAGAATGTGGACCAGGATGATGCCACAGTGAGGGAAAGAAAACATGGGTTATGAAAAACATCTTTAAAGGAGAAAAGGACAGGACCTGGAAACTGAGTAGCCCATGGGTGATTAGGTAGAAGGATGTCAAAGATGGCTGGTTTTCAAGCCCAAGTGCCTTAGAGGATAAGCATGGTGTAGGGAAGGGAGGAAAAACTGAAGTGTAATGCTGGGTTTCACTTGGTAATGAGGTGATAGAAAGTATCAAGTACATAGAAACAATGTTTTGCCGATGCTAACAGGTCTCTGATAATAGTAAGTCTTTTGATTAACAGGTCTCTGATAATAGTATCTTTTAATTAATTGAGAGATCCTTTCACCTTCTGGGTCCCAATACTTCTTTTTGTACAAATCAGTGTTTACTACCATACAAAGTTAGTAAAGACAAAGGAGAAATGGAGATAGACCCATCTGAACGCGGAGTTCCAAAGAAG
Source organism: Cephalophus harveyi (assembly GCA_006410635.1). Classification (NCBI taxonomy): domain Eukaryota; kingdom Metazoa; phylum Chordata; class Mammalia; order Artiodactyla; family Bovidae; genus Cephalophus; species Cephalophus harveyi. The sequence goes on along the minus strand of SJYT01019285.1, from coordinate 30,950 downwards.
AGCAAGGAGAGAGAAGAAAGCCTTCTTACGTGATCAATGCAAAGAAATAGAGGAAAACAATAGAATAGGAAAGACTAGAGATCTCTTCAAGAAAATTAGAGATACCAAGGGAACATTTCAGGCAAAGATGGGTACGATAAAGGTCAGAAATGGTATGGACCTAACAGAACCAGAAAATAGAAGAGGTAGCAAGAATACACAGAAGAACTGTACAAAAAAGATCTTAATGACCTAGATAACCACCATGGTGTGATACTCACCTAGAGCCAGACATCCTGGAATTTGAAGTTAAGTGGGCTTAGGGAAGTATCACTACAAACAAAGCTACTGGAGGTGATGGAATTCCAGCTAAGCTGTTTAAAATCATAAAAGATGATGCTGTGAAAGTGCTGCAGTGAATATGCCAGCCAATTTGGAAAACTCAGCAGTGGCCATAGGACTGGAAAAGGTCAGTTTTCATTCCAGTCCCAAAGAAAGGCAGTGCTAAAGAATGTTAAAACTACTGCACAGTCATACTCATCTCATATGCAAGCAAAGTAATGCTCATAATTTTCCAAGCTGGTTTTCAATAAACTGAGAACTTTCAGATGTTCAAGCTGGATTTAGAAAAGGCAGAGGAACTAGAGGTCAGAGTGCCAACATCAGTTGGGTCATAGAAAAAGCAAGAAAATTCAAAAAAGATCTGCTTCATTGACTATGCTAAAACCTTTGTGTGGATCACAACAAGCTATGGAAAAGAGATGGGAATTCCAGACCGACCACCTGACCTGCCTCCTGAGAAACCTGTGTGCAGGTCAAAAAACAACAGAACTAGACATGGATCAATGGACTGATTCCATATTAGGAAAGGAGTATATCAAGGCTGTATATTGTCACCCTGCTTATTTAACTTATATGCAGAGTACATCATGTGAAATGCCAGGGTGGATGAAGCACAAGCTGGAATCAAGATTGCCGGGAGAAGTATCAATAACCTCAAATACACAGGTGACACCACCCTTATGGCAAAAAGTGAAGAACTAAAGAGCCTCTTGATGAAAGTGAAATAGGAGAGTGAAAAAGTTGGCTTAAAGCTCAACATTCAGAAAACGAAGATCATGGCATCTGGTCCCATCACTTCATGGCAAACAGATGGGGAAACAATGAAAATAGTGTCAGACTTTATTTTCTTGGGCTCCCAAACCACTGCAGATGGTGACTGCTAGCCATGATATTGAAAGACACTTGCTTCTTGGAAGAAAAGCTATGACACATCTAGACGGTGTATTAAAAAGCAGAGACATTACTTTGCTGACAAAGGTCCATCTAGTCAAAGCTATGGTTTTTCCATTAGTCATGCATGGGTGTGAGAGTTGGACCATAAAGATGGCTGAGCATTGAAGAACTGATGCTTTTGAACTGTGGTGTTGGAGAAGACTCTTGAGAGTCCCTTGGACTGCAAGGAAATCAAACCAGTCAACCCTAAAGGAAATCAGTCTTCAATATCATTGGAAGTACTGATGCTGATGCTGAAGCTGAAGCTCCAATACTCTGGCCGCCTGATGCGAAGAGCTGACTCACTGGAAAGAACCCTGTTGCTGGGCAAGATTGAAGTGGGGAGGAGAAGGGGATGACAGAGGGTGAGATTTTTGGATGGCATCACTGACTTGATGGACATGAGTTTGAGCAGGCTTTGGGAGATGGTGAAAGACAGAGAAGCCTGGAGTGCTGCAGTCCATGGGGTTGCTAAGAGTTGGACACAGCTGAGCGACTAAACAACAACCACCATATAAAGTTACTGTGACTTTGTACCATACTCAGACTAGTTTTTTATTTTTCCAATAACTTTCACAAATGACATTTTAGATATTCCCCCCCACACACCCCCCCCCAAAAAAAAAACACCCAAACACAGGCCCACCAGCTTAAGTATGGGGCTTCCCTGATAGCTCAGTGGTAAAGAATCCGCCTGCAGTGCAGGAGACACAGGAGATGTGGGTTCAATCTCTGGGTTGGGAAGATCCCCTGGAGGAGGGCATAGCAACCCAGTCCCGTATTCTTTTCCGGAAAATCCCATGGACAGAGAAGCCTGGTGGGCTACAGTCCATGGGGTCACAGTCGGACACCACTGACCGACCAAGGAACAATAGCAGCAGCTTCAGTATAGCAGTTCTCTCTGGGTGGGGAAGAGGAAGGAATTTAGATAGAAGGGAAGGGATATTTATTTGAAACACTTCTTTGCATGTTGTCTTTATTTGCTTCTGATTTTTAAAAATGTTAAATCTGAATAACTTGTCATATTCAGAAACATAAATAGTATTCTAGAATCCCAGCTGCACTGCTTGCCAGCTGTGTCCTAGCAAGTGAGTTAACATCTCTTATGTTTCCATTTCCTTATCTGTAAAAATGGGTAATAACAGTACCTAGTCCATGAAATTGTTGTGAAGTTAAGTGTGTTTATGTGTGTTTGCTATTACTATACACTGTGTGTTTTTATTCTTTTGAAGCATTTTAAAATTAGAGTACAACAGAAGAATTTTGAAGATGTCTTAGCATTTGTTACAATGGTATTTGACAAAAATGAACTGTAAGAAGCTTCTTTGTGGTAGTCACTTGATGACTCTTTCCTTCATGTAAAAAAGTTTTGTTGCAGCTGCTAGCACAAATAAACTTAATGAAAAATGTTGAACTTATAATTCTTAAAAGAGTCCAACAATTTATTTCGTGAATGTAACTGTTAATGCATAAATTTAATGCTAATCTTATTTCCATCTTTCTTTTTCTAATGAGATGTCAACATTGGAAATTACTCACAGAATGTACTCACTCAGCCAATTGACACCGGCATTTCTTCCTTGAGACAATTTGAACCCCTTTGCCAGTTGCATCAGACAGACTCGTTTAATAATGAAATAGCATTTCAAGATCTGACGGAAAGCTTATTTTACACAGAGGAGCCAGAATTACAGCATTATGTATGTGATTATGCAGAAGACACCAATATACAGGAAGACTCATTTAAGGAAGAAAACCCAATGGGAACTAGCACTTTCACACATACAGATCAATTTGCTCTTGAGTGTGTCAGACAGCCTTCTAGAAGCCCACCTCTAATCCACTGCAGTGAAGAGACACTGAAATTCATGGAAATGCCACTGGCTAATAGTACTGCCATGGAATCTGCCCTCAATCCTAGTCAGTTTCAAGACTTCTTGTGTGAGGAAGAAGTACACAGTGATGTTGAACAACCATTTTATAAAGAAAATAACTTTAACCTGCTTGATGTGAGAACTAATTATGAAACAGAGGAGGTAAGACATTTAATAATTAGTCCATAGAGTATTATTAAAGGAAGTGTTTTTAAAAAACAAAAAATTACTGCTTATAACCTGAGGCTTTTGGAAGTAGTCCTAAAACATCAGCCTGAGGGACATTGCTTCGCTGGGGGAACTGCCTTCTGAGATCTTCCTCAATGTAGAAACAATCCTTTCTAATGAAGTAGAATCCATTCCTGGAGATTAGCTCTACCACATGATAATTTCTTTGAGGGTCAGGGTGCTGTCTTACTTATCCTTTTATGCACCCCAACATCTACATGATGCCTTGAGTATATCAGTACTGAGCTTTTGTGGCCTTCCCTGGTGGCTCAGACAATAAAGAATCTGCGTGCAATGCAGGAGACCCAGGTTCATTCCCCAGGTTGGGAAGATTCCCTGGAGCAGGGAATGGCTACCCACTCCAGTATTCTTGCCTGGAGAATCCCATGAACAGAGGAACCTGGTGGGCTACAGTTTGTGAGGTAGCAAAAGAGCTGGACATGACTGAGGGACTAACACATTCCCTTTCAAGTTTTTATACTTAGTGAATCATATTGATTGGAACTCAGAAGTTTACAGTAAGGAAAAGGTTGAGAAGAGGAAGAAATGCAGAGATGTTAATTAAATTATTTGACAAGAAAAGCTCATGATTTTTCTATTATGTGGAATTTCTGCTGATCAGCAAAAAAAAATTTTTCTACCAAAGTGAAAACATGAATTTGTCTTTGAATTGTTAATTCTGGGTATGTAGTATCATAAGAGCACTGAAGATGCCAACAGTATAAAGTCTATATAGTCTCTCAAAAAAAAAAAAAAAATTGGTGTGGGCAAATAGATAACAATCCAAAGATAGCATAAAGAATACCTTTTCACTGAGTTTGGTGAGAAAAGCTATGGCTGTTATATTTCATTTACAAGTAAAGCCAGGATTTTTTTGTTCATTTTATTTGAAAGCAGCACTTAAAAGACAAGTCTACTTACCTGTCTTGAGTTCTGGAAAATAACATTTTAAAAAGCTGCTGAATTAGAATTTCTTAAGATTGTAACTATTTCCATTGCATCTAGCCCTTCAGTCAGTCAGTAAATACTTTGAGGCATCTGTCGTGTCTGAAGCCCTGTGCTATGTGTTGGTTATAGCATGGTTGACGAAACCAGAAACAAAAAGATGTGGGCTCTGTCCTCATGACAAGAACACTCATAGAGGAGACAGACATTAATCAAATAATCACACTAGTAAATATGAATTTTCAACTATGGTAAGTGCTGCAAATAAAAGTTACATATAAAGTGTATATGTTATAAAATTACATATAAATTTTACCACATATAAAATTACATATAAATTTACCATAGTGCAGCTGTGGTAATCACTATAAATAAAGTAAGATGGGAGTCTTCCTGTCCCTGGTCAGGGAGTTTGGGTAAGACTTCCCTGAAGTGTAGTGGTGACTGAGCTCAGCTCTGCAGGATGAGTGGGGGTAGTTAGGTGGTGGGCATGGGGGAGCATTCCACACAGAAGTATTGATAGCAACTAGCGTGAAAACCTTGTGGCTGCAGGGAGCATGGTCCCTTCCTTCGTGGATCTGAAGGCAGCTTAGTGTTGCTGGGTTGGAGGGACATTGTAGAGGATGGAAAGGTAGCGTGGGTTAGATATCAAGATCACTATCAGGACCTTACAGGCCTCAGTAAGGATAGTTGTCTTTATCCCAGAATGATGAAGAAGCACTATAATATAAGGGTCCAATAGTATGGACCTAACAGAAGCAGAAGATATTAAGAAGAGGTGGCAAGAATACACGGAAGAACTGTACAAAAAAGATCTTCACGACCCAGATAATCATGATGATGTGATCACTAATCTAGAGCCAGACATCTTGGAATGTGAAGTCAAGTGGGCCTTAGAAAGCGTCACTACGAACAAAGCTAGTGGAGGTGATGGAACTCCAATTGAACTGTTTCAAATCCTGAAAGATGATGCTGTGAAAGTGCTGCAGTCAATCTGCCAGCAAATTTGGAAAACTCAGCAGTGGCCACAGGACTGGAAAAGGTCAGTTTTCATTCCAATTCCAAAGAAAGGCAGTGCCAAAGAATGCTCCAACTACCGCACAATTGCACTCATCTCACATGCTAGTAAAGTAATGCTCAAAATCCTCCAAGCCAGGCTTCAGCAATACGTGAACCGTGAACTCCCTGATGTTCAAGCTGGCTTTAGAAAAGGCAGAGGAACCAGAGATCAAATTGCCAACATCTTCCAGTACTTTGGCCACCTCATGCGAAGAGTTGACTCATTGGAAAAGACTCTGATGCTGGGAGGGATTGGGGGCAGGAGGAGAAGGGGACGACCGAGGATGAGATGGCTGGATGGCATCACGGACTCGATGGACGTGAGTCTGAATGAACGCCGGGAAATGGTGATGAACAGGGAGGCCTGGCGTGCTGCAATTCATGGGGTCGCAAAGAGTCGGACACAACTGAGCAACTGAACTGAACTGAACTGAATCCCTAAATTCTGTTTGGAAAGTTATTCAGCCCATCCCTTTAGAGATCTTTTACTAGCTTACTCTTTCATGTTCATTTTAGTGTTTCCTACAACTTCCCAGGGCTTCCCTGGTGGCTCAAATGGTAAAATGTCTGCCTGCAATGCAGGAGACCTGGGTTTGATGCCTGGGTCAGGAAGATCCCCTGGAGATGGAAATGGCAACCCACTCCAGTACTCTTGCCTGGAAAATTCCATGGACGGAGGAGCCTGGTAGGCTACAGTCCATAGGGTCTCAAAGAGTTGGACAAAGTCACTCACAAAGAGTGACTTCACCTTCACTTTCCTACAACTTACTGTTGTTGTTTTTAACCCCCTTCTCCCAAATCTGTATTGTGAGCAGAAAGTCAGTCATCAGATTTTCTGATGTTCACATTAGAAGTCATAGCATTGTAAGAGAATGGTCAGATGAGGAATCAAAAGGTCTTTATTCAAAAGGGGACTCACCATATATGATAAACCCACAGCAAACATTATCCTCAATGGTGAAAAATTGAAAGCATTTCCCCTAAAGTCAGGAACAAGACAAAGGTGCCCACTCTCATCACTACTATTCAGCATAGTTGTGGAAGTTTTAGCCATAGCAATCAGAGAAGAGAAAGAAAGAAAAGGAATCCAGCTTGGAAAAGAAGTAAAACTCTCATTGTTTGCAGATGACACGATCCTCTACATAGAAAACCCTGAAGACTCCACCAGAAAATTACTAGAGCTAATCAGTGAATATAGTAAATTGCAGGATATAAAATTAACACACAGAAATCCCTTCCATTCCTATACACTAACAATGAGAAAACAGAAATTAAGGAAACAATTCCATTCACCATTGCAACGAAAAGAATAAAATACTTAGGAATAAATCTACCTAAAGAAAAAAAAGACCTATATATAGAAAACTATAAAACATTGATGAAAGAAATCAAAGATGACACAAATAGATGGAGAAATATACCATGTTCATGGATCCGAAGAATTAATGTAGTGAACATGAGTATACTACCCAAAGCAATCTATAGATTCAATGTAATCCCTATCAAGCTACCAACAGTATTTTTCAGAGAACTAGAACAAATAATTTCACAATTTGTATGGAAATAGAAAAGACCTCAAATAGCCAAAGCAATCTTGAGAAAGAAGAATGGAACTGGAAGAATCAGCCTGCCTGATTTCAGACTATACTACAAAGCTACAGTCATCAAGACAGTATAGTAATGGGACAAAGACAGAAATATAGATCAATGGAACAAAATAGAAAGCCCAGAGATAAATCCATGCATCTATGGACACCTTATCTTTGACAAAGGAGGCAAAAATATACATTGGAGAAAAAACAATCTCTTTAACAAGTGGCGCTGGGAAAACTGGTCAACCACTTGTAAAAGAATGAAATGAACACTTTTTTTTTTAGAACACTTTCTAACACCATACACAAAAATAAAATGGATTAAAGATCTAAATGTAAGAGCAGAAACTATAAAACTCCAAGAGGAAAACAGGCAAAACAACACCCTCTGACATAAATCACAGCAGGATCCTCTGACACACCTCCCAGAGTAATGGAAATAAAAGCAAAAATAAATGGAATCTAATTAAACTTAAAAGCTTTTGCACAATAAAGGAAACTGTAAGCAAGGTGAAAAGACAGCCTTCAGAATGGGAGGAAATGATAACAAAGCAACTAACAATTAATCTCAAAAATATACAAGCAAGTGGTTCAATTCCAGAAAAATAAATGACCCAATCAAAAAATGGGCCAAAGAACTAAACAGACATTTCTCCGAAGAAGACATACAGATGGCTAACAAACACATGAAAAGATGCTCAACATCACTCATCAGAAAAATGCAAATCAAAACCACAATGAGGTACCATCTCACGCCAGTGAGAACGGCTGCTATCAAAAAGTCTACAAACAATAAATACTGGAGAGGGTGCAGAGAAAAAGGAACCCTCTTATACTGTTGGTGGGAATGCAAACTAGTACAGCCACTATGAAGAACAGCGTGGAGATTCCTTAAAAAATTGGAACTAGAACTGTCATACAACCCAGCAATCCCACTGCTGGGCACACACAGCAAGGAAACCAGAATTGAAAGAGACACGTTTACCCCAACGTTCATCGCAGCACTGTTTACAATAGCCTGGACATGGAAGCAACCTAGATGTCCATCAGCAGACGAATGGATAAGAAAGCTGTGGTACATATACACAATGGAATATTACTCAGCTATTAAAAACAATGCATTTGAATCAGTTCTAATGAGGTGGATGAAACTGGAGCCTATTATACAGAGTGAAGTAAGTCAGAAAGAAAAACACCAATACAGTATATTAAGGCATATATATGGAATTTAGAAAGATGGTAATGACGACCCTATGTACGATTCAGCAAAAGAGACACAGATGTAAAGAACAGTCTTTTGGACTCTGTGGGAGAAGGCAAGGGTGGGATGACTTGAGAGGGTAGCGTTGAAACGTGTATTATTTGTGAAGTGGATCGCTGGTCCAGGTTCGATGCATGAGACAGGGTGCTCAGGCCTGGTGCACTGGGATGACTCTGGGGGGTGGGATGGGGAGGGAGGTGGGAGGGGGATTCTGAATGGGAAACACGTGCGCCCGTGGCTGATTCATGTTGGTGTTTGGCAAAAACCACTACAATATTGTAAAGTAATTAGCCTCCAATTAAATTTATTTTTTAAAAAAGCCTTTAGAGAGGAAAAATAAAAAAGAGGGCTCACAAGAGAGGGTTTTCAGCGTCATGGTAGATTGAGATACTCTCTCTGTCTCTGCTCTTCAATCTACAATTAGTAAAACATCCACAGCTCAACAGATGTGGCTCTCCCCAACACACCAGGATGCTGGAGAATTCCACACGTCCATACATCTAAAGGACGGTGGACTGGAGCACACAGAGGAGGCCGCACTGGGCGACTATGGAGGTTGTGCCTGCGATCCTGGTCCCCCCGGGGTGGCAGCTGAGCCCACAGCCTCAAAGAACCCAGTACCAGGAGGAGAGGCAGCACTCACGACCTGGCCACTAGCCAACCGTGGGTGACCGACAGCCGTGGAAGTGGGGCCTGCGACCATCTCTCCAGCTCCAGAGGCACCCATAACTCCCCCCATCAGTCCAGGCCACAGTGGCAGCACCCGGGAATCTGATGACACCTGACTCCTCCCAGCTCTCCCCCGCCCTGCATGCGGTGGAGCCTGTGACTCAGGAGATTTTGGACCGGGCAGAAGAAGAACCCCAGAGCCCAGGCAGTGACATCAACAGCAGCAAGGCACAGCCACCCAGCCACCCTCTAGATACAGGCAGTGATAACAAGGACACCTGTCAGAGCCATGAGGGTGGGCAGTGCCAACTGCCAAAGGTAACCAGAGCTAGCGCAGGAAAGAGAAACCAAAGACTTAAGCTATAGATGCCACCTCCTGGCAAACAAAAGAAAGGCCTCTAATTTCTAACCCATTGAGTCATTAGAATCAAGAAAAATTAAAGCATCTTCATCTAAAGAAGGAGGGTTTTTTGCTACTTCAGATTCAGTGTGCCAAGGAACAACTAAGGCACCAAGGGCTAGCCACAGTAACACTACCACAAAAATGGCAGTTCTCCAGAAACTAGACTTAACGTCCATGGAATACTGAGATCTAGCTGACAGTAGAATATTCAAAATAGCTGTCATAAAGAAACTCAAGGAGCTATGAGAAAGCTTAGAAAGGCAATTCAATGAGCTAAGGAATCAAGTTTATTAATGGAAGGAACATTTTACCAAAATGTTGAAACTCCAAAAAAAGAACCAAAAAATTCTGGAGCTGAAGGACTCAGTAATTAACAAGATGAAGGGATTAGAAAGCCTTGGAAATAGAGCAGACTATTTGGAAGAGAGGATTAACAAGCTTAGGGATAGAAATCTAATAGAAGTGATGCAAGTAGAAGAGGAAAGAGAATCTTTAAAAATGAGGAAGTTCTGTGAGAGCTGCACAGCTCTTCTAGGAAGGACAACGGTAGGGTAATGGAAAATCCCAGAGGGAGAGACAAGAGAGAGAGACAGGAGAAGGGAGCAGAGAGTTTACTTAAAGAAACAATAGCTAAGGGACTTCCTGGTGGTCCACTGGTTACGACTTCACCCTTCCAGTGCAGGGAGCATGGTTCGATCCCTGGGCAAGGTACTAAGATCTCACATGTCGCAGTTCAGTGGCTCAGTCGTGTCCGACCCTTTGCGACCCCATGGATTGTAGCATGCCAGGCTTCTCTGTCCATCACCAATTCCCACATGTCACAGTTCAGTTCAGTCGCTCAGTCGTGTCTGACTCTTTGCGACATGTTACAAGGGATGGCCAAAAAATAAATAGGAATAAGGATTACCAAAACCAAGAACATATCAGGGATGTAAAAAGATTAAGGTTTTTTTTTTTAATAGCTAACCTAAAAAAATAGCAAACCTAAGAAAAGAACTGTAGATACACATCTATGAAGCTAAGAAATCATTGCTGGCAGATCTTCTCTAAGACGTGTGGTATTAAAACTGTCAAAAGTCAAGGACAGAGGTGTTAAATACAATGTGATACTCTGGACTGGATATTGGAACAGAAAAAGGACTTTAATGGGAAAACTGGTAAAATCTGGAGTTTAGTTAATAGCAGCGCATTTGTACTGCTTTAGCAAATGTGCCATGGTATATAAGACATTAACATTCAGGGGCCCTGGGTAAGAGGTATAGAGAACTCTTTATGTTTATAACTTTTTCATAAATCTAAAATTATTCCAGAATAAAAATTTTATTAAAAATAAAAAATTTTAAAAAGGAAAAAAAAGAATGGTTATCAATAAAGGAACCCCCGTTAGGCTATCAGCAGGTTTTTCAGCTTTAACTATAGGCCAGAAGGGAATGGAATAAAATTCTCAAAATAGTGAAAGATAAAAACTGTCCAGAAAAGTTATCATTCATATATGAAGGAGAAATAAAGACTCTCAGACAGACAAAAGCTGAAGGAGTTCATTACACTAGACCTGGCTTATAAGAGATGTTGAAATGAGCTCTTAGGCCTAAAATAAAAATACAGAATACACAAAACTTTGAGTAAGGTGATAAATAGAGTCAGAAAATTAGAGTCAGAAAATTGCAACTTTATGTCAGAATAGGTTATTAACACTGTATTATACCATAAATGTCAAGGGGAAAAGAGTAGAAAAAGTATAACTACTTCAAATTGGTAATAAATTTACAACATTAAAGGATAATTTGAGACAGCAAAGACGAAAGAGGAAGAGGAAAAGGACAGAACCTGTATAGGCATATGAAGATCAGATGTTGTCAGCAGAGAAAAAGGACTGTTTTATCTATAAGATGTTTTATACAAACCTCATGATAACCACAAAATAAAGATCGAGAGCAAAGATGTGAAACATGAAAAGAGAAACATCATAGAAAACCACCAAACCAGAACAGCAGACAGAAACACAAGAAAAAGAAACAGTGGAGATACAGAGCAATCAGAAAATAAAAGATAAAACCAAGTACTCATCTGTCAAGAATCATCCTAAATGTACATGGATTTAATTCATCAATCAAAAGGCAGGTTGGTTGGGGCTTCCCGGGTGGTGCACTGGTTGAAAATTCACCTGCCAATGCAGTGGACGTGGTTTCAATCCCTGCTCCAGGAAGATTCCACATGCCTCAGAGCAACTAACCCATGTACCACAACTGTGGAGCAGGGGCTTTAGAGCCCATGGACCTCAGTAAGAGAAGCCGCTGCAATGAGCAGCACAGCTCAACAGAGAGAAACTAGAGAAAGCTTGCATGGAGCAAATAAGACTCAGCACGCTAAAAAATAAGCGTGAGTGAAAGTCGCTCAAGTCGTGTCCAGCTCTGTGACCCCATGTACAATACAGTCCATGGAAATCTCCAGGCCAGAATACGGAGTGGATAGCCTGTCCATCCTCCAGGGGTTCTTCCCAACGCAGGGATCGAACCCAGGTCTCCCACATCACAGGCGGATTCTGTACCAGCTGAGCCACCAGGGAAGCCCAAGAAGACTGGAGTGGGTAGCCTCTCCCTTCTCCAGAGAATCTTCCCCACCCAGGAATCCAACCAAGGTCTCCTGCATTGCAGGCAGATTCTTTACCAACCGAGCTATGAGGAAAGCCCTCATACCTCATACCTCCACAAAGAGTAGCCCCTGCTCTCCAAAACTAGAGAAATCTTGCGTGCAGCAAATAAGACTCACCACAGTCAAAAATAAATAAATCTTTAAAAAAAAAAAAAAGAGTGGTTGGATGGATTAGAAAGCAAGACCTCCCTGCCCCCAAAAGAGATACATTAAAAACAAGATCCAGCTGTCTACTCCCTCCAGTAAACTCACTTCAGCTTTAAAGATAAACATAGACTCAAAATGAAAGGGTGGAAGATGATGTCCGAAGCAAATGGTAGCTAAAAGAAATTGAGTGTAGCTGTATTCATATCTGACAAAATAGACTCCAAACTCCAAAAAAGGTAACAAGAGATAAAGATGGACATATAAAAACAATAAATTTATCATGCTGCTAAGTTGCTTCAGTCGTGTCTGACTCTGTGCAGTCCCATAGACGGCAGCCCACCAGGCTCCCGCGTCCCTGGGATTCTCCAGGCAAGAACACTGGAATGGGTTGCCATTTCCTTCTCCAATGCATGGAAGTGAAAACTGAAAGTGAAGTCGCTCAGCCGTGTCTGACTCTTAGCGACCCCATGGACTGCAGCCTACCAGGCTCCTCCATCCATGGGATTTTCCAGGCAAGAGTACTGGAGTGGGGTGCCATCATCTTCTCTGAAATTTACCATAGGCAATATAATTAGTGATTGGCCTTAGCAATACCTTTGGGTATATATCCTCAGGCAAGGAAAACAGAAGCAAAAATAAATGGGACCTCATCAAACTAAAGTTTTTGCACAGTGAAGGAAACTACAAAATACAAAGACAACCTGCCAACAGGGAAAAGATGCTTGCAAACCACATAACCAATAAGAGGTTAGTATCCAAAATATATACAGAATTCATACAACTCAATAACAACAAAAAATCTAATTAAAAAATTAGCAGAGGAGCTGAATAGACACCAAAGACATACAGGTGGCCAACAGGCACATGAAAAGGTGTTCAACATTGCTGATTGTTAGAGAAATGCAAATCAAAACCACAGTGAGTTTATCACCTCATACTGGTCAGAATGGCTCTCATCAGAAAGTCTACAAATAATGAATGTTGGAGAGGGTGTGGAGCAAAAGGAATGTTCCTATACTGTTGGTGGGAGTGTAAATTGGTGTAGCTACTATGGAGAACACTATGGAGATTCCTCAGAAAATAATACATATGATCCAGCTATTCCACTTCTGGGTATTTATCCCCAAAATACAAAAACGCTGATTTGAAAAAATATATGCACCCCATGTTCATCATAACATTATTTACAATAACCAAGATGTGCAAACAACCTAAGTGCCTGCTGCTGCTGCTGCTAAGTTGCTTCAGTCCTGCCCGACTCTGTGTGACCCCACAGACGGCAGCCCACCAGGCTCCCCCGTCCCTGGGATTCTCCAGGCAAGAACACTGGAGTGGGTTGCCATTTCCTTCAATGCATGAAAGTGAAAAGTGAAAGTGAAGTCGTGTCTGACTCTTCCGCAACCCCATGGACTGGAGCCCACCAGGTCCTCCATCCATGGGATTTTCCAGGCAAGAGTACTGGAGTGGAGTGAGGTGGGGTGCCATTGCCTTCTCTGACCTAAGTGCCTATCAATGGATAAATGGATAAAGAAGATATTTCATATATTTACAATAGAATGCTACTCAGTCATAAAGATGAAATTTTCCCATTTGTGGCAACATGGATGGGTGGATCGTGAGGGTATTATGCTAAGTAAAATAAGTTAGATGGGGAAAAACAAATATGATTTCATTCATATATGGGATACAAAAAAACCCAAACAAAAACCAAAAAATAAATGAACAAAATAAGTGAAATGAGTAAAATGGATCAACTGTATGGTGATAAATGGAAACTAAATGTTTGGTGGTGAGTATGCTGTAGTGTAAACAGAAGTAGAAATGTATACATTTCTACTTAGATAACATTAAAGACCAACATTACCTCAAAAATAATTTTTAAAAATGTCTTTGCAGATTTAGGGTAATGAATAACTTTGTTTTAATTCATTTGAAGTCAAAGGAAATATCTTGTATGTATCCAGAAAAATTTGTGTCATAAAAGATGGTGAGAGTATCAACATTTAAATTTTTTTGGTAAAAGTATAATACATATACCATACCTGCTCTGCTGCTAAGTGCAGTACATAACATTCAGCAATTAATACTTTAGTATTTTTGTTAATTAGATATTAGTGTTGGATGTACACATCCTCCCTGTTATTTCAGAGCTGAGAAAACCAAATTTAGGGATCCAGCGTTCAAGGGCAGCTCTCTTTGACCTCAAAGCTCATGATCTTTCTACTATTTCAGACTTATTTTATTTACTCTAATTTACAGATTGCAGGTTCTTCCACAGGAGTACAGAATTCTATGGATATTCCTGAGATGTCAGTCAGGCACCAAAAGGAAGTCCCAGAAAAAGGCAGGTGGAGTCCACAGATGGTCTCAACTTGGGCTCCTACAGGCATTTGTTGGAGTGGTGGAGCGTCTCAGGAGGCCTGCATGATACCTGACGCAGAGCAGAGCTTGGAAAGCTTACAACCTCTGGAACAGGACATGGCTTTAAATGAAGTCGTACGGAAATTAAAATGTGCTAACAAAGAAAAGGAAACTCGGATCCAAGACCTAGAGCGTCAGAACACGTATTTAGAGAAGAAGGTTGAAGAACTACAGATGAATGCGACTAAACAGCACGTGTTTGTGGACATCATCAATAAGCTAAAGGAGAAGGTCGAAGAGTTAATTGAAGAAAAGTACAGACTAAAGCTAGAGAAGAGTGATGCGGAGAAGACACTGCAGAGTTTGCACGAGATTTTAGTTACCACCCAAAACCACCTTCAGGAATGCAGGAGTGAAAAGGAAAGCTTACAGTTAGAGTTTAAGAAACTCAAGGGCAATTATGTTAGTCTGCAGGAAAGGTACATGACTCAGTGCATGGAGATGGACAGCGCCTTGAGCAAGAAAGAAGAAGAGGTAGAGAGACTGCAGCAGCTCAAAGGAGAGCTGGAAAAGGCCACCAGCGCCGCTCTGGACTCGTTGAAAAGGGAGAGAGAGACCGGAGAGCAAGAGTTCCTGTCTTTACGGGAGGAATTTCAGAAACGTGAAAGGAAACACCTGGAAGAAAGAGAGAACCTGAAGTCTAAACTCGAGAAATTGGTCGCTCAGTTTCAGAAGGTGCAATTCCTACCCAACAGTGAAAAGACTAAGAATGCCAAACTCCAGCAGCAGATCGACAAAGTAAAAAATGAAAACACAAAACGTCAGCAGCAGGTTGCAAGGAGTGAGGAGCAAAATTGCGTCCTTAAATGTGAGACAGCTCGACTCAAGGAGATCTTAGAGGATGTAATAGAGTCAGATGTGGCCAAGGTATTATCACAAATTCAGAATCTCTAAGGCAGAATTTCAGGAGTTTCTAATAGTCTGCTGAGGCGTATTGGTCCATACCCTAATTTGTTGGAGGAGAGAATTAACAACCAAAAAGAGAGAAACAATGGAGAAGGTGCCACAGGTTTGGATGAGTTTCTTTGGGTCTCAGATACTCACATTAAAGAACAGCCATTCCTGGCCTCTTGCGATTATATTGGTAGAGTTGCAAATGAATGTGGGAATTTTGTGGGTACCTAGGAGCCTGGTGAGCTGCAGTCCATAGTGTCGCAAAAAGTCGGACACGACTGAAGCGACTTAGCCCACATGCAGGCACGCATACATGACCGATTATCCGAAGCTTCCTCTGAGAAAAGATTTTCTGAGTGGGGATCTCAGCCTTTTCATGCCATGTCTGCCTATTCAGCAGTAAACTAGATAATACAGCTGCATATTTGGTTTACAAGGCAAAACCTACATTATAGCACACAGTAATTTTGTAAAGTTACAAGCATTTTTACTGAGATGGCATACTCCACTAGTTTTAGGTGTACAACATAAAGATGCAATATTTGTATGTATTGCAAAATGATCACCAAATATATCTACTGAACAATCGTTAAGAGCAACGTGACAGCCTTGTATCAATGTGTTTGGAGAACCTGTATTTTGTATTTGCAGCTCAGATGGCTTTTTTGGCAGACAACTGGAAGCCTGTCTTGGTAGTGATAATCCTCACAAGCCAGATCACATCTGCTCTATTCCAGTTTTGTAGGCCTGCCTTAAAATATCTGCTGTGCAACCTTATTAACTCTATTAGAAGGCTAATCTGAGTCAGAAAAATGTATATGTTTATTTTTATATTTGTCATAATAACTTAAACTGAGCTGATTTGTTGCTCAAAGATGTCCTTAGAAGACTTTCTTTTGTGAATCTCTAATCAGTATTAAGTATTGTTTGCAAGACAAGGATCCTGTTATTTTTAATGGCTCTTAGAAAAATACTGTTCTCATGGGACTGAAAATTCTCTCTGTCATCTTTTCTCCAGAAAGAAGGAAGGATTATCTAAGCCAGTGTGGTTCTCAAACTTTAGCATTCATCAGCCTCAGCTATGAAAATGCAGATTGCAGGGACCACCCCAGAGTCTCTGATTCAGCAGGTGTGAGGTGGGGCCTAGGGATTTGCATCTCCAGGAAGATCTTGGGGTCTCACTGATGCTCCTGGCCCCAGAGTCATGCTTTGAGAACTACTGGCCTAAGCAGGTCGGGAAGATCCCCTGGAGAAGGGAATGACAACCCACTCCACTATTCTTGTCTGAAGAATCCCATGGACAGAGGAGCCTGGAGAGCTACAGTCCATGGGGTCACAAAGAATCGAAACACGGCTGAGTGACTAACACTTTCATTTTCACTTTCAGCCTAAGCAAAGATGACCTTCAGTTTGGCTATTTTAGCCAAACCGTGACAAATTTTGAATTAGTAAACACTGAGTAAATCAGTGTAACTGTGCAGCAGTTTATCCACTATACAATGTTTTTCTTGAGCTTTCTTTTTTTAAAGGCAGCTTTTGCTCTATCTTGACTAATCCGTTTTTTTACTTCTAGTTTTGTTTTTCATTAATCTTTAGGTCCATTTTCTCGATGTGTGTTCTGGGAGCATCTTTGATGCTGAAGCATTTTCATGGTAACATGAAGACATCATCGCCTTTTTCACTCTCATTCTTTCCCAAGTGTACAGTGGAGTTTTCCAGTGAAGCCATGTGGCGTGTGACAGTGTAATTGCTTTCATGGTTGATGGAATGTGGAAAGCACAGTGGAGAGTCCTGCTGCCTTCTATTAAGCCAGCATTAAAAATATCTGCAGAAAGTGTAAACATTCCCACTTTTCACTAATTTTTCATTTTGACAAATGTGATTTTGTATTAAATTGTCGCTTATACTGACATAATAGATTTATTGTTGTTTAAATGAATTAGTAAATATGAAATAGATTCTAACACAATAAATATTTATAAATGTAGATATTGTATTTCTAATACAGTAAATATTGTTATTTAAATGAATTTGTAAATCAATGTTTTTGATGTTCACGCTGTGATTTCTAATGCAATAAATATTGACAGATACAGCCTAGCAAACAAAAGCTTTGGGATATCCTCAATAATTTTTAAGAATATGAAAGCATCCTGAAAATCAAAAAGTTTGAGAACCACTGCTTTGAGTTTTTAAGAGTGGTATTTTATTCAGCATTTTACCTAAAAAGTAATCCAGATTCTTTGTCTTTATTGTGACAAGTCTGAATTGTGTATATGTAGGATACAAAGATGACACATTGAATTTGAGCCCGAATCACTCACCTTGTGAAGAAGGGAGCGCAAACCCCCAGACGTGAGAACTTCAGAGCCCGCTTCCAGAGTTCTCAGTCTTCTGGCTCTGATGGTAGAACTTCTCCCCCATCAGATGGTTATGCAAAAATCGTATTTTTATTAGAAATATCAAGGCTGGACAACCAAGTTACGAAAGAAAAATTATGGACGGAATGATACAGATGGACAGGGAAGCCTGGCGTGCTGCAGTCCATGGGGTTGCAAAGAGTCGGACGCGACTGAGCGACTGAACTGACTGATGGCAGATGCTTAAACCAACCAGTCAGCCCTTCCTTCTTCCCACTGCTTCATTCTGTCTCTTTTCATCACCCAGTTCCCACAAATCAATAGTAAGATAACAGAGTAGGACTGAAAAAAAATAAGAACTTCAGGCAAAACCCATTCCTCAGTGCTTTCCGCATGTTAGGAAAACTCCCTGCGAGCGGTAGTCTTGGGCTCCAGGCCGGCTGCTCCTCGTGATGAGTTCACAAGGGCGGGCTGTTTGCCCAGGCTGATCTCAAGTGCAGCTCTGGGGCAGGGTGGGCAGTGTGGCGCTGTGTGCACGGGAAGAGTGAAAAATGAAGGTAGTGTCCAGTGAGTTCCAGACACGGCCTCTCCACCTCTTGGCTGTGTGACCTGGCCAGGGAAATTTTCCTTTCTCAGCCTTAGCTGAAGTGGCATTAGCTGCTGCCCTGGGAAGTGACAAACCCTACATTTTAACGAGAGCACATTTGAAGGACATGATGTTTGGAACAGCTTCTCAAATTATTGAACTCTCTTCTTCCTCTTCCCTCTGATTATTGTACATTTCTTTGAGCTTATGTACACTCCTCTGAGTGAAAATTTGGCAATGTGGGTTTGCTGTGTTCCTGATCTGACACAACCTTTATTCCTATTTTCTTTCAGCTGAAATTTGTTGAATGCCAGCATTTATTAAAGGCTGGAAACCAAGCTAAGTAATTTTAGCAGAGATCACAAATTGAGATCATGGCCCAAAGACTGTATCCACCTGAAGTTCTGTCTTTATAATGTTTGAATTTGAATGTGTCACCAATGCTTCTTGCTGGAACCTTTTCCATCACCCCTGGGCCTTCAGACATCTGCTTTCTCACCATATTTGCTTGATTTTCTCTTGTCTCAGTGGATGCCGCTGTTCTTTCTCAGTCTTATTTGCTGGCGGCTGCTTCTCTCCCAGACCCCTCAGGGATGGAGTGAGCCATCCATCAGCCTTCTGCTTAGTGATCTCATTCCAGGCCAAACAAATACCTGTTTGCTCAAGGCTTCAAGATCAGAGACTCCATATGTGATATGCCCTCTGCTAATACAGGGTAAGCCTCTAATAGGCACTGGACAAATATTTGCTGGCTGCCCACCCTGTCCTTGGAGGCATTTAAATTGACCCTGCTTTGCATGGGTTATCTCATTCAACTCTTACACCATTAAAAATATATATATATTATCAGGCTTTTTTTTTTTTTTTTAACATGGAAAAACAGGCTTAGAATAGTTGAGTTTCTTGTTCAAAGTCTCGCATAAGTTAAGTGGCAGAATGGATTTCCATTCCGTTTCAGAGCTGCAGTAGACGCTTTCTGCTGTGCTCAGTCGATCAGTCGTATCTGACTCTGAGACCCCATGGACTGTAGCCCACCAGGCTCCTCTGCCCATGGGATTTCCCAGGCCAGAATACTGGAGGGGGGTCACTGTTTGTTTCCCCAAGGGATCTTCCAGCACGAAGACTGAACCCATATCTCCTGCACTGGCAGGCAGATTCTTTACCACTGAGCCACCAGGGAAGCTCTAAGTGGCAGAAACTCAGATCCAGACCCGGGTAGTCTGACTCTAATGCGTGCACTTTCGACCTTTAGGTTACAAGGGTCTTCACTGTACAAGTATCTTTATTCTGGAGGCCATGAAATGTCTAGAGTTTCAATATTATTAAAGATGTCTGATTGTTCTGGTGTCAGGTATAACAATTAGTCTACAATTTGGGTCTGTAAACTGACTAGGCTAAGAGGAGATGTATCTATGAGTGTGTAGTCATGTATAGTTATTATCGATGTGTATTAACTTCCAGCAATTATCTGAATTTGTCCCACTTACAATTTATATGCAAATGTGAATCTAAGTGAATTATTTCCACATTAACCTGTTATTAGATGTCTTATGATGAGTAACTGAAGAATTGAGTTCAATATTTTTCTCCCTTCTTTTGTTTGGCCTCTTCTTTTGCATGGGACATTTAATTTGTATTCTACCCTTCATCTTTTTAATTTTACTGAAAACTTTTTAATAGAGCTTCTCAAAATGTTACCCTTAGGACATCATCAATCCTGATGCTGAACATTTCAAAGAGAATGAGGAAGTTAGTGATATCATGTCACAAAAATTGAAGAGTTTTCATCTTAAAAAGAAAATTTTAGATAAAGAGGTATGTATTCTTCATTCTAAAAATTATATCATTTTTAGTGAAAAAAGAAGTAAAAAAAAGCTAGTGTAAAAGTATGAAGGGGCTCCTAAAACTTTGGATTTTTTAAAATAATTATTTCCGGGGACAAGATTAGCTTTACTTGGACTCTCAGAAGGCCTTTTGTTCAACACTTGACTTGTTTTACAACCTAAGTATGTATTAGAAAATCCCATTCACCTACCCAAAAACTGGTATGAGTATCTTTTCACTTTTAATGGTACCACTGATTCCTGAAGATAAGTGTCTTTTGACATTCCTATTGGAGAAGGAAATGGCAACCCACTCCAGTGTTCTTGCCTGGAGAATCCCAGGGACGGGGACGCCTGGTGGGCTGCCGTCTATGGGGTCACACAGAGTCGGACACGACTGAAGTGACTTAGCAGCAGCAGCAGCAGCAGCAGCATAGGGCTTCCTTGATAGCTCACCTGGTAGAGAATCTGCCTGCCATGCAGGAGACCCCTGTTCCATTCCTGGGTCAGGAAGATTCCCTGGAGAAGGGATAGGCTACCTATTCCAGTATTCATGGGCTTTCCTGGGCTCAGACAGTAAATAATCCACCTGCAACGCGGGAGACTTGGGTTTGATCCCTGGGTTAGGAAGATCCCCTGGAGGAGGACATTGCAATCCTTGAGTATTCTTGTCTAGGGAATTCCATGGACAGAGGAGCCTGGGGGTCTCAGAGTTAGACATTACTGAGCGACTAAGCACAGCACACAGTTATTACAAACTTTGTCACTTGGAATAGGGGATACATTGGAAACAGATTTTATTTCTCAAGTGAGACAAGTAAGGAAAAGGCCCTTGGGACTTCTTCACTCAGTCTTTTCTCGGTTAGTGGTGCAGAGGTGGAGAGAGAATTAGGAGAGCCAGTTAAGCGTTGCGGTTCAGTTGCATAGTCGTGTTCCATTCTTTGCGACCCCATGGACTCCGGCACGCCAGGCTTCCCTGCTCATCACCAAATCCCGCAGCTTGCTCAAACTTGAGTCCGTTGCGTCAGTGATGCCATCCAACTATCTCATCCTCTGTCGTCCCCTTCTCCTCCCGCCTTCAATCTTTCCCAGCATCAGGGTCTTTTCTAATGAGTCAGTTCTTTGCATCAGGTGGCCAAAGTATTGGAGCTTCAGCTTCAGCATCAGTTCTTCCAGTGAATATTTAGGATTGATTTCCTTTAGGATTGACTGGTTTGATCTCTTTGCAGTCCAAGGGACTCCCGAGAGTCTTCTCCAGCACCATAGTTCAAAAACATCAGTTCTTCAGTGCTCAGCCTTCTTTATGGCTTCCCTTGTAGCTCAGTCGGTAAAGGATCTGCCTGCAGAGCAGGAGACCTGGGTTCAGTCCCTGGGTTGGGAAGATCCCCTGGAGAAGGAAATGACAACCCACTCCAATATCCTTGCCTGGAAAATTGCATGGACAGAAGAGCCTGGTGGGCTGCAGTCCCTGGGGTCTCAAAGAGTCGGGCACGACTGAGTGACTAACACTTCCAACCTTCTTTATGATCCAATTCTCACATCCATACATGAATACTAGAAAAACCATAGTTTTGACTAGACAAAACTTTGTTGGCAAAATAAAGTCTCGGCTTTTTAATACGCTGTCTAGGTTGGTCATAGTTTTTCTTTCCAAGGCGCAAGTGTCTTTCAATTTCATGGCTGCAGTCACCATCTTCAGTGATTTTGGAGTCCAAGAAAATAAAGTCTGTCACTGTTTCCCTTGTTTCCCCATCTATTTGTCATGAAGTGATGGGACCTGATGCCATGATCTTCGTTTTGTGAATGTTGAGTTTTAAGCCAGATTTTTCACTCTCCTCTTTCAACTTTCATCAAGAGGCTCTTTAGTTCCTCTTTGCTTTCTGCCATAAGGGTGGTGTCATCTGCATATCTGAGGTTATTGATATTTCTCCTGGTACTCTTGATTCCAGCTTGTGCTTCATCCAGCCCAGCATTTTGCTTGATGTACTCTGTATATAAGTTAAATAAGCAGGGTTACAGTATACAGCCTTGATGTACTCCTTTCCCGATTTGAAACCAGTCCATTGTTCCATGTCTGGTTCTAACTGTTGCTTTTTGATCTGCATACAGGTTTTGTGGGAGACAGGTAAGGTGCTCTGGTGTTCTGATCTCTTTAAGAATTTTCCACAGCTTGTCATGATCCATACAGTCAAAGGCTTTAGCATAGTCAATGGAGCAGAAGTAGATGCTTTTTTGGAATTCTCTTGCTTTTTCTATGATCCAACTGATGTTGGCAATTTGATCTCTGGTTCCTCTGCCTTTTCTAAATGAATCTCTGTCCATAGTTCTTTAGGCACTCTGGCTATCAGATCTAATCCCTTGAATCTATTTCTCACTTCCACTGTATAATCGTAAGGGATTTGATTTAGGTAATACCTGAGAGTCCCTTGGACTGCAAGGAGATCCAACCAGTCCATTCTAAAGGAGATCAGTCCTGGGTGTTCTTTGGAAGGAATGATGCTAAAGCTGAAACTCCAGTACTTTGGCCACCTCATGCGAAGAGTTGACTCATTGGAAAAGACTCTGATGCTGGGAGGGATTGGGGGCAGGAGGAGAAGGGGACGACAGAGGATGAGATGGCCGGATGGCATCACTGACTCGATGGATGTGAGTTTGAGTGAACTCTGGGAGTTGGTGATGGACAGGGAGGTCTGGCGTGCTGCGATTCACAGGGTCACAAAGAGTTGGACACGACTGAACGACTGAACTGAACTGAACTGAATGGTCTAGTAGTTTTCCCTACTTTCTTCAATTTAAATCTGAATTTGGCAATAAAGAGTTCATGATCTGAGCCACAGTCAGTTCCCGGTCTTGTTTTTGCTGACTAAATAGAGCTTCTCCATCTTGGCTGCAAAGAATATACTCAATCTGATTTTGGTATCGACCATCTGGTGATGTCCATGTGTAGAGTCTTCTCTTGTGTTGTTGGAAGCAGGTATTTGCTGTGACCAATGCGTTCTCTTGGCAAAACTCTGATAGCCTTTGCCCTGCTTCATTTTGTACTCTAAGGTCAAAGTTGCCTATTATTCCAGGTATCTTTTGACTTCCTACTTTTGCATTCCAGTCCACTGTAATGAAAAGGACATCTTTTTTTTGGTGTTAGTTCTAGAAGGTCTTATAGTTCTTCATAGAACTGTTCAGCTTCTTTGGCATTAATGGTTAGGGCATAGACTTAGATTACGGTGATACTGAATGGTTTGCCTTGGAAATGAACAGAGATCATAGTCATTTTTGAGATTGCATCCAAGTACTGCATTTTGGACTCTTGTTGACTATGAGGCCTATTCCATTTTTTCTAAGGGAGTCTTGCCCACAGTAGTAGATATAATGGTCCTCTGAGTTAAATTCACCCATTCTGGTCCATTTTAGTTCACTGATTCCTAGAATGTTGATGTTTACTCTTGCCATCTCCTGTTTGACCACTTCCGATTTGCCTTGATTCATGGACCTAACATTCCAGGTTTCTATGCAATACTGTTCATTACAGCATCGGACTTTGCTTTCACCACCAGACACATCCGCAGCTGGGTCTTGTTTCCTCTTTGACTCAGCTTCTTCATTCCTTCTGGAGCTGTTTCTCTGCTCTTCTCCAGTGGCATATTGGGCACTTATTGACCTGGGAAGTTCATCTTTCAGGGTCATATCTTTTTGTCTTTTCATACTATTCATGGGTTTCTCAAGGCGAAAATGCTGAAGTGGTTTGCCATTCCCTTCTCCAGTGGACCATGTTTTGTCAGAACTCTCCACCATGACCTGTCTGTCTTGGGTGGCCCTACATGGCATGGCTCATAGTTTCACTGAGTTAGTCGAGGCTGTGATCCAGGTGATCGGTTTGGTTAGTTTTCCATGGTTGTGGCTTTCAGTCTGTCTGCCCTCTGATGGATGAGGATGAGAGGCGTGTGGAAGCTTCCTGATGGGAGGGACTGGCTGTGGGGAAATTGGCTCTTGCTCTGGTGGGCGGGGCCATGCTCAGTAAATCTTTAATCCAATTTTCTGCTGATGGGGGGCTGTGTTCCTTCACTGTAGTTTGGCCTGAGGCCAATCCATGGTAGGGGTAATGGTTGTAATGGTGACCTCCTTCCAAAGGACTTATGCCAGCATGCTGTGACTCTCAGTAGGGAAAATGACAACAGGCCTGGAACAGGAGCCATGTTTAATCGAGAGGAAAATGGAAGTGACCAGCTTACCTGACTGAACAGTAGATCTGGGGCTCAATTGCAAGACTCTGCTAGCAGGAAGTGACTTCTCTGAACTGTGAGGTGGATAGGAAATTTGTTGCAAGTGCTCTGGGGAACTTATCTTCTGGCTAACCTATAGAGAAAAGGACCAAGGAATAAACAGGCATGCAGAAAAGCTACTGGTCTCCACTTCTTAAACCAACCTTCAAAAAGAAGCCTAGCTGAGGGTTCAAAAGGGATGCTGTGCTTAGCTGCTCAGTCGTGTCTGACTCTTTGCCACCCCATGGACTGTGGCCCGCCAGGCTCTTCTGTCCATGGGAATTCTCCAGGCAAGAATAGTGAGGTGAGTTGCCATGCCCAAACCAGGGGTCGAACCCAGGTTCCCACATTGCAAGCAGATTCTTTACCATCTGAGCCACCAGGGAAGCCCAAGAGGGATGTTTCAGAAATACAATTTCAGATATTTATGTTCTCTTGGTAAATTTCTGAGTCATTACTGTAATATTGGCAGACGAAATAATGTGATGTGTCATTTGATTGAGTGAAGGGAGCTGCAGGGAGGAGAAAGTGCTTGGGGTATTAATGATACAAGATTGATCATTAACTGTCAATAGTTACATGGGGCTGAGTAATAGTTACATGGGGCTTCATTAAAGTTTTTTCTCTTTTTTCAAAATTGTTCATAATAAAAAAAATTCTGTACAGCATACTTTATCACTGATATGTGGAGGAGTTAGAATATTGAATATTAAAAATCTATCATTATTATATGGAACAAACAAGAAATGATACTAAATTGTATCTAGAAAAAGTTGGCTAATTTTTTTTCTTTAAGCAGAGTTTTAATAGCCTGGCTGTAAAAGCAATTGGGTATTAGGATAAGCTCTGCGGAGCTCCCAAGCCCTCCCTCGTGTTTGGTGACTTACAGGACTCACAGGACTCAGCACACAGTCATTCTCCCCGTTATGAGGTATTATTACTGTGAGAGGATTCAGAGCAAAACCAGCAAAGGGGGAAAGCACGTGCGGCAAAGTCTGGAGGAAACCAGGTGCCCTTCCCTTCCCTGGCAGTGAGCTGTGCAGCCCCTGTGAAGTGTTCCCAGGGAAGCTCACTGGAGACTGAGTGTCCAGGGTTTCTATCGGAGGCTGGTCGCGTAGGCAGGCACCCTCTGCCTGCCACGTACCAAAATCCCAGACTCTCCCAGTGGAAGGAGGCGTTCAGCGTAAACCACATCCTCTGTGCAAATAGCTTAGACACAGTGAGCCTTCATGTCGGGAAATGATGGAGACCCTCCCACGATCCAGGTTCCTAGAAGCCAGTCAGGGGGCACCTTGGCGAGCAGGCCTTTCTGGGGACAGCAGTCTCAGGCATGTTGTATGAACTCTGCCACACAAGAGCTCAAAATACCAGACACCTTTGAGACAGGGATTGGGCTGTGCATTTGATGATTTTATTAGAAATGTTACTGAATGTAGTCATTTCCTCTCTGTCTCTGAAACAGAAAATGCCTTTTTCCTTAGCTACTGAAACATAAAGACAAAGTCTCAGCTTTCAGAGAGTTACTTGCTAATGAAAAATCATGTCAGCGTCAGGTTCCTGGGGTGAGTTAAACATTCACTGTGTCCTGTTTCTCTAACATACAAAGCTGCAATTTTCGGTCTTACATTGAAAGCTTTCTGCTACTGAAGCCACTGGAGAGCTCTCTGATGGCTTCACTGATAGCATGCTGCTGCTGCTAAGTCACATTAGTCGTGTCTGACTCTGTGCGACCCCGTAGACGGCAGCCCACTCGGCTCCTCTGTCCCTGGGATTCTCCAGGCAAGAATACTGGAGTGGGTTGCCATTTCCTTCTCCACCAGTTCCATACTAATCTATATTAATACTTTTGTTTCTATAGCTTTCCCTATTCCAGACTTTCACATGAACTGAATCACTTATTATGTAGGCTCTTGAGACTATTCGCTGTCAAATGTTCCAAGGAAAGTGAACATATTGGAAGTGAACACAGGCATGTTTCATCGCAGGTTACAGGATGTGACTCCAAGGAAGCCAAGAATGTCAGAGACGCGCCTGGTGTGCTGGGAGCCAAGCTGAACCAGCACCGCCACCTAAACAAGGAGCTTGACTTTTTGGTGAGGAACACCTTTCGTTGCTTTGCTAGCCTTTTTATTCACAACACTGTCTTAATAACGAGTTGTGGAAATGATCTACCTTCAGAAACTTTGCTCCTTGAAACGGTCACCGCTGGCATAGTAGCAGTATTATTCACCCCCACAAATACAGAACTGAAGTTTGCATTCTCGGGTTTTGAAATTTTAAATATTGTCCCACCTGATTTCTGTTTAGAATTTTTTTCTTTCAAAATGCAGAAATTTTCAAGTATGTGCAGGCTTTCAATAGTGAATGAAGAACATTTATATTGTGGCATATACGACCACCATTCTTAGAGCAGTAGGTGTTTACAGCAATCGCGATGAAGGGGGTGCCAGGGAAACGGCACGCGTGCTTTGGATGGCGCCCAAAGCCATCACAGGGGAGTGGGGATTGTGGGAGGGGTGGAGCTAATGGCGGTAATCATTTTGCAGTGTATCAGTGGATCAAATCAACACGCTGTACACCTGAAACTTACACAACGGTTGCATCAGTTATTTATCAATAAAGCTGGAAAAAAGAAGATAAAAGCAGATAAAAGAGGAAAAATCTGTGGGAAGAAAATTAAAATGTCCTGGTATCTAGAAAGTTACAATCCATTTGGATCCCACTGCTGCTACTGCTAAGTCACTTCAGTCGTGTCCGACTCTGTGACCCCATAGACGGCAGCCCACCAGGCCCCCCCGTCCCTGGGATTCTCCAGACAAGAACACTGGAGTGGGTTGCCATTGGATCCCACTATATAATGAAAAAAAGGTTAATTAACTTATTGTGTTTTGAGCGTTTGTTTATTTCTGGCTGTGGTGGGTCTTAATTGCTGCGCAGGCTTTTCTCTAGTCCCAGCGAGCGGGGGCTCCTCTCCGGTTGCGGTGCTCCGGCTTCTCTTGTTGCAGAGCACAGGCTCCAGGCGCGCGGGCTCTAGGCGCGCACGGCTTCAGTAGTTGCACCTCGTGGGCTTAGCTGCTCCGCTGCGCGTAGGATCTTCCTGGACCAGGGATCGAACCCGTGTCTCCTGCACTGACAGATTCTTAGCACTGAGCCGCTAGGGAAGCCCCCCTAATTTCTTTTTTCATGGTTAGAGAAGTCTATTGTATTTCTAAATTGCTAAAGGTCAGCATTCTGTACTAAATTCATTGCATAAGACAGAGGGAAAAGCCCTATGCTTTGAGGGCTTACAGTTTTCTTCCTTTCTACTTCATTAATTTTCTTCATTATATAGGTAATTATGGACTTCCTTGAAAGGGTAAGCAAGGCTAGTCAGTATGGAGATACTGATGGAAAGTTACATCAAACAGAAGCCCTGCCTCCAAGGAATCTAGAAAAGAAGGTGCGATATGTAGATAGCTGTTTGCAGGGACTAAGGGGGACCTTTTTAAACAGAGGAGGAGCCCATGACATCCAGGTGGGAGAAGCCCAGAGGAGAGCCCACGGGCTGGCAGGGAGCGGTCGAAAGGCGGCCAGGCCCTGTCCGCAGCTCCTGACCTTCAGGCACAAAAGAGGTTTGAAGTGGACCCTGGTCTCCCCGGGGGTGGGAAGCTGAAGTGAGAAAACGCTCACAAATGGCACGTCCCAGACACACTATGTTGCCTCTGACACGTGCTGCAGACTTTCTTGTACAAACCGTATTTCAGAGGAACCGAAGAACTGATGAGGGAGAGTTCTTCGTTGGAGAATGTAAGCTGTTAAAAGCAGAAGAGGGACTTCCCTGATGGTGCAGTGGTTAAGACCTTGCCTTCCAATGAGGGTGGTGCCAGTTGGATCCCTGGTTGGGGGCTAAGATCCCACATGCCTCGCGGGCAAAAAAAAAATCAAAACAGAAAACAGAAGCAGTAGTGTAACAAATTCAACTGAGACTTTAAAAATGGTCCACATCAAAAAAAAAAAAAAAACTTAAAGCAGAAGACACACCTATAGAAAATTACATCTTGCATCCCTGAATAAAATAAGGAATGGCTGCTAAAACCTGTAAGTTCAAGACTTACAAGAAACTTTTAGTGACCCACACCAGAGCCCTCTTGTCCAGCTTAACCGCATTGGTGAGGTGTGCCCTTGACTGCATGAGGCATGGAACGGGCACCATCCGTGCTGCCTCACCTGAACCCACCTGAAAGCAAGCTTCGAGAGTACACAACTCCTGAGGGGATAAAGAAGCACATTGAGCTGACCGTGATAAAAATTCCAGACGTGAGAAATGCTAATCCAGTAAGAACTGGCACTCGGAAAGGGAGGGAGAGGAAAGGAAGGGCTGCTCTAGACACAGAGGTTCGAGGTGGTGGTGTTCAGTCGCTAAGTCGTGGCCCACTCTTTGCGGCCCCATGGACGGCAGCACGCCAGGCTTCCCTGTCCTCCACTGTCTCCCGAGTCTGCTCAGATTCATGTCCGTTGAGTCAGTGATGCTGACAATCTCAGCCTCTGCCGCCCTCTTCTCTCTACTTGTAGCCATGTCCTTTAAAAAGCGTTTTAAATTCTCTTCACCGTGGGTTTATCTGTTAAACTGAGGTAATATCTGTACTCCCTGCCTTAAATAACATGTGCAGGCAGAGGAATGGGACCCCGATTTGATATTGTCCCCATTAATATATCTATGTAAAGGGAAAGAGCAAGAAAGCTGCTGTGTCTGCAGAAAATTTGTTCCACCATTGTTTCCTGTAGGGCAGACATGTAAACATATGTAAATAAATATGTTTAAATAAACATTAGAAAATCAATGGCCACTCTTAACATTGTTATTTAAAGGGAACATTTCTGTCCTTTTTCTTCTATAATTGGTTTGAAAATTAAGGTAACTGCGGGGGAACTTGTGAATAGTCTTTCTTGGTAATTTATCCTAGATAGCATTTTTAGAAATACAAATTTTAAATTGTTAATGCAAGAATACAATGTCTAAATTGTTAATTTTTTGCAAATAAAAATTGGACCAAAAATTTTTTTTTAAACCCAAAAAACAAAGGAAACAAACTGGACCATAAGTCAGAATGTGACGCACGTTGAGCTGGACCTTTTAAAAACTCTCATTTATACTCGTGAGAATATTGATAAACCTGAAACTGTGTCATCAAGCAGCACATCAGTGCTTCAGAGAGAATCAAATATCCATTGGTTACATATGGAAAGAAGATACTCTATCCATTGGTTATGAAGGGGAAGAAAAGACTTGGGACTAATAAGTACTTGAATTAACTAGCAAGTGTCTAGTTATTTGCAAAGCTATTTCATTGTATTAAAATGTAGAGAAGCTGAAACAGCATTTAAATTCCTGTTCACGTGTTCTAACTGCAGTCTAACTAACAGCCTCACTCAATTCACCTATGGTACAAATCAGTGTAAGCGCATATCGAAATCAAGTCTAGCCCACTGTTCTCATTGTTCTTAACATCAGTACATGGGTTTAATGGCAGTTTCCAAGTTATCATTTTTGCCGATGTTGCTCCATAGATTGCAAAATTGGAAAATCTTCTAGAGACAAAAGAAGAACACTGCAACAGACTCACTGAAGAAAATGACAAGTATCAAAGACATTTAGGCAACTTAATAAATAAGGTACAGATTTTCTCACGCACATATATTTTTTAAACTATGTCAAATATTAAAACATTAGAATTTGGATGCAAAAAAGGGATCTGAGGGATGACGTAACACATTTGTCTCAATTCCATTCACTTCATCATGACTTTGTGTTATTATCCTTTTAGCGAAAAGCTAGCAAAGAACTGTATGTGTGCATATAGCCTTCTGTTGTCAGCAATTTCTTAGCCTTAGCCTCACCACTTCACTTGGAGGGTCCTTCTAAATCTTGCCAACATAGTGTTCTGGTTTACCTTTTAAAACTGCATTGTGGACTCTGACCCTGGGTTGACACATATGCTACTTGTATGGATCACAGTCGTTTCACTACAGTTGTCCATTTCTTGATACTTTTCCTGCATGGTGAACAGGCACATTTCAGTTATTTGTATCCATATTCCTGATTTCACAGTACAAGGAAGATGTTCTGCCAGTTGTAAAACCTTCATTCACAGGAGTCATATAATTGAACTTCAAATTGTGCAGATTCTTAAAAAGCAAAAAAATGAACAAAACTAAGTAAATATCCTAGAATCGATCACAGAATAATTGTCTTAGCTAATGTTTCCCAAGGTTACATCTTATGAGGAAATCATCAAATGTGCTGACCAAAGGCTTGTGATATCCCACTCCCGGATTGCACAGTGAGTCCAAAAACTGCATTTTTAACTTTGCAAACATTTGCTAGTATGTCACTTTCTGACTTGCTGAGTTCATCTTTTAGACTCCTACAAAGAGGGAAATGTGCCATTTTGTAAGTCAAAAAGACCATTCTTCAATAATGTGTTTATTCTGTTTAATGTCTGGATTACTTGAACATCCAGAGTTTCCTCTTCCTTCTCAGAACTCC
>SJYT01019276.1:136394-166039 GCA_006410635.1 Cephalophus harveyi | reverse complement strand
GTCTGAGTGAACTCCGAGAGATGGTGATGAACAGGGAGGCCTGGCGTGCTGCGATTCATGGGGTCGCGAAGAGTCGGACACGACTGAGCGACTGAACTGAACTGAACTGAAGATAGATTTAATAGAGTCAGATCCAGAATGTTAGAATTATTTCATCAGTCTTTCTCTCCCCTCTTCCCCTCCCACCCCTCTTCCCCCCATCT
The DNA here is from genome assembly GCA_006410635.1 of Cephalophus harveyi. Classification (NCBI taxonomy): domain Eukaryota; kingdom Metazoa; phylum Chordata; class Mammalia; order Artiodactyla; family Bovidae; genus Cephalophus; species Cephalophus harveyi. Next base: position 165,836 of record SJYT01019276.1, on the reverse strand, counting down.
CTCTACCCTACCCAACTCTTCAGGTAAGCTCTCTGAAAGAGGGAAATATGGCTACTGGTAGCCGCAAGTTTATGTCTTCCTTAGGATGTCGTCCCTCATTCAGCATCCATATCAGTTCCTATAAGGATTCTGGGCCTGTTTGGGTCAGGGGAGCATGGGCAGAAAATAGAGAGCCATTGTTGTTTAGTTGTTAAGTTGTGTCCAGCTTTTGATGACCCCATGGCCTGCAGCGTGCCTTCCCTGTCCTCCACTGTCTCCTGGAGTTTATTCAAATTCATGTCCATTGAGTCACTGATGCTGTCTAACCACCTCATCCTCTGTCACTGCCTTCTCCTTTTGCCCTCAATCTTTCCCAGCATCAAGGTCTTTTCCAAAGAGTTGGCTCTTCGCATCAGGTGGCCAAAGTACTGGAGCTTCAGCTTCAACATCAGTCCTTCCAATGAATATTCAGGGTTGATTTCCTTTAGGATTAACTGGTTTGATCTCCTTGTTGTCCAAGGAACTCTCAAGACTCTTCTCCAGCACCACAGTTCGAAAGCATCAATTCTTGGTGGTCAGTCTTCTTTATGGTCTAACTCTCATATCTGTACCTAACTACTGGAAAAACCATAACTTTGACTATATTGACTTTGTCAGCAAAGTGACACCTCTGCTTTTTAATCCACAGTCCAGGTTTTTCATAGCTTTTCTTCTAAGGAGTAAGGGTTTTTTAATTTCATGGCTGCAGTCACCATCTGCAGTGATTTTGGATCCCAAGAAAATAAAATCTGTCACTGTTTCCATTGCTTCCCCATCTATTTGTCATGAAGTGATGGGACTGGATGCCTTGATCTTAATTTTTTGAATGTTGAGTTTTAAGCCAACTTTTTCTCTCTCCACTTTTGTCCTCATCAAGAGACTCTTTAGTTCCTTTTTGCTTTCTGCCATTAGGGTGGTGTCATCTGCCTATCTGAGGTTATTGATATTTCTCCCAGCAACCTTGATTCCAGCTTGTGCTTCTTCCAGCCCAGCGTTTCTCATGATGTACTCTGCATATAAGTTAAATAATCAGGGTGACAATGCATAGCCTTAGTGTACTCCTTTCCTGATTTGGAACCAGTCTGTTGTTCCATGTCTGGTTCTAATTGTCACTTCTTGAGCTGGAGCATACAGGTTTCTCAGGAGACAGGTGAAGTGATTTGGTATTCCTATCTTTTAAAGAATTTTCCACATCATTTTGTATCTTTCTCCTTACCGTCTCAAACTCTGGGAACAAGAGCTCTGTGCCTTGGCAGGATTGAGAGCTGGTGAACTCAGGTGGTATTGGTGACCTCCACGCTTCAATAATTGTATGCTCTTCTAACTCTCTAGCATTGGTGTCTTTATTTCAGACTGTAAACTTTTGTGTTAGTGCTTCTACCAGCAGAAAGCCACGTTCATTTTTTTTTAATTCAGCAACTATTTATTAGGGACCTACCAGGTGTCAAGCACCTCCTTCCTGATTAGTTTGCCAAGAGTAGCCCTGGCCTTCTTCTTGGCAGCCAGGGCTTCCCATAGGCTCAGTCATGCCCTGCATTACTTCAGAAATATGAGTCACACAGATAGTGAAGGCAATGGTATGTCCTGGGCATTGTGCATCACAGCAGCCCTGCTGGAAGCTCTCACTATTCAATTTCTAGTGAATAAGAGATAATTAAAAACCATTGAATACATCAATTTGAAACTTAGGCTTTGGTTCCCAATCCAGCTTAGCCAGTTGCCTGTAATACCATTCAGGGCTTTCAGCTTCTTTTTTCTCACTTGGAAAACAGGAATCTTGGAGCCTCTGAGGATTATTGGGAGGATTAAATAAAATAACATGTATGCAAGGAGCTCTAAGCACCATAGCTGGCACCCAGAAAGGACTTGATAAATGTTAGCAATTATGAACTTCATGATTGATACATATTGACAAAATTAATATGCTGGGAGTCTTTCGTGGTCATTAAGTAACTCAAGACAGCAGTATAATCATCTCCTTTGATAGAATGAGCCTGTCTGTTCACTGCTGCATCTGTAGGTTAGCCCAGGGTCAAGCACATAATAAGAGGTGGATAATGTTTGTTGAGTGAATTTATCACATCTTCTGTTTTCATAGTTGTTTACACATTTCATCACACCTGGACTTGAATTCAGTTCTAGAGGTAATTGTGACAGAGAGAAAACAAGAAGAGCCTAATGCTGATGGAGGTATTGCTAGACTTCGGCCCGGTGCTTTATAAGCATAGTATCATGTAACATTCAATACAGCCTTTGAGCCCCATATTGCAGGTAAGACTGAGGCTCCAAGAGGCTATTACATGCTCAAGATCCCCCAGCTAGCAAGTGGCTGAACTAGCTTATGATGGAATAGGCATAGTGTTCAAGATTCAGTAAATACTCATTGAATTTTAACTGCATGGCAGCCAGAGCTAAGAACTGGGGTTCAGAGGGTAGAGAAAAGACATCTTCTTAGGGTGTAGGCAAACAGTTCGTTTTTCTTCATCAAATTGTTCTGCTCTAGCTTTATATGGAAACATATAGAGTTTTTCTGCTCAAACCTGAAAATGAAAAAAAAAAAAAAAAAGCAGCAGCAGCAGCAGCAGCTCGTGCTCTTTGTACAACATCTGGGGATCCATGAGTAAAACCAGCATCATGATTATACAGTGGAGGAAACCCCAAACAAGTGAGGCATTTCGGCCCAGACCACAAAGTGTGTTATGACACGATCAAGGTTAAGGCAAGGGGCCCTGACTCAGTGCAGAGGAATAGAGAGGTGAGTAAAAGCAGAGGCACTGGGATCAGGCTGGCTGGGTTTGAGATCTGCCTCCACTTAGAAGCTTGAGTGAGTCATTAAATCAGCCTGAAATTTAGTTTCCTCATATGTAAAGTGGGACAATAAAAGTAAGTAATTGACAGCCTGGATGAATCTTACAAGCATTACGGTAAGTGAAAGAAGCCAGAACAAAAAGCTACATACTATATGATTCCATTTATAAGACATTTTGGAAAAAAAAAAAAAAAAACAGATCAGTAGATGCTTGGAGGGTGAGGGGACAGGATTGACCATTAAGGGACCTAGACTCACTCTTTGGAGTAATGGAAATACTTGATATTTTATGGTATGGCTATGTCCATGTACATGTTTGTTGAAATTCATCAAATTATACACCTAAAATATGACCCCTACTGTATTTGAATTATAGCTCTATAAAACTGCCGTAAGAAAAATAAATAGTTCATGGGGTCTTGTGTGTGCATGCGTGCTAAGTTGCTTCACTCATGCCCCACTCTTTGCAACCCTTTGGACCGTAGCCCTGGCTCCTCTGTCCATGGGATTCTCTAGGCAAGAATACTGAATTAAGTTGCCTTTCTCTTCTCCAGGGGATCTTCCCAACCCAGGGATCAAACCCGCATCTCTATATGTCTCCTGCATTGGCTGGCAGGTCTTTACCACCAGGGCCACTTGGGAAGCCCTCATGGGTTCTTATTACCATTAAGTTAACTAATAAGGCACTTGGAACATCACCTAGGAGACAGTCAGCCCAGATGAGTGTTTGCTCTTCTTGCCAAGTCAGCTCATTCAAGTGTGCATATCTCTGAAAACCAAAAAGGATTCTGCAAAACTCTGGATAAAAAAAAAAAAAAAGGAAATTTATTCATGCATTCCTAAATTTTTATATTTATCATTTAATGGAAGATGATGCAGGAATTGTTAAATTCACTGAAATAATTGCAAATCATCTAACGTACCATGACAAGACCAGCTCATATCAAAGTGAAAGATGGAGACAGGTAATGGGTTAAAATGGCAAATTAATCTATGGTATCTTCATGTCCAGCTCTTTGTGACCCCATGGACTGTAGCCCATCAGGCTCCTCTTCCTCTGTCCATGGGATTCTCCAAGTAAGAATACTGGAGTGCACTGCCATTCCTTTGTCCAGGGTATCTTTCTGACCCAGGGATCAAACCCAGGTCTCCTGCATTGCAGGCAGATTCTTTACTGTCTGAGCCACCAGGGAAACCCATAATATCTTCTTGCTGTGCATAAATATATACTTATTTTAAGAGGGTGGGGAAAAAAAAAAAAAAACCAACTTGGGCCACTCAAATACGCAGACTATTCTCTCCCTTTTCCTAGAATCAACCTAAAGTTGCTTGATTTCTGACATTTCGGAGATTGTTTTTGTCTCCAAACTCTGATGTTAGCTATTCCAGGTACATAAATCTAACTCAGACACCATAGTGGAATGGGCTTGGACGGTTGCCCTGTTCAGGAACAATTGTTCTACAGCCTCATATGTTTGAGCTTTAGGGACACGAGGTTGAATCCTACTTCTTCCACCAACTGCTGACCTGAGGCAAGATTCCTGTGTCCCCAAGCTTTAGTTTTCTCATCTGTCAATTCAAGAAGTAAGACTAGATAATACGCTAAACCTTTCACATCCCAACTTCTAGAATTCTACAACCCTTGGGATGAAGAGGCAGGCATGTTTTGATCAACTTTCAATATCTACCAGGTATAAACATTCTCTGGGCCAGAATTTCTTATGCATAAAGTGGGATAATAATAATATCCACTTCAACAGGCTTTTGTTGAGTGAATGAAACTTTGTGTGTAAAAGCTCCTTATAGTTTCTGATCCAAAGATTAAATCTTCTTTCTTCTCTTCTTCTATTCTTTCTTTTCCCCTCCCTCTCTATTAGCGTAATGGGGCTTCCCTGGTAGTTCAACTGGAAAAGAATCCACCTGCAATGCCGGAGACCCCAGTTCAATCCATTGGTTGGGAAGATCCCCTCGAGAAGGGAACGGCTAGCCACTCCAGTATTCTGGCCTGGAGAATTCCATGGACAGAGAAGCCTGGCAGGCTATAGTCCATGGGGTTGCAAGGAGTCAGACAAAACTGAATGATTTTCACACATATTAGCAGAACAGATTTCTACAGAATTTTAAGAACTCACATTCTTGCTCCCTTTATTAAGAAAGCACATGTGGTCTTGAACCTGTATATTTGTCTGTCACAAGTACTGATGCATGATAAAAGTACTGGCTATTCATTAGAAGAAAGTTTAAATAAATTTGTAATTATTCCAAAGGTAAAATAGCTCAGAATGCTGAAACCGACCTCTTGCTTTTTCAGATCTATCAGTGTTTCGATATTTTCTTCAGTGGGTAAAATTATCATTTACTTCACTCATTCATTGATTCATTCTTCAGTGGGTAAAATTATCATTTACTTCACTCATTCATTGATTCATTCGACAGTCAAATTTTGACCCACTCTATGTGCCAAGCATAGTGCTAAGTCATACAGATACGATATGAATCAGATGTTGTCATTAAGCTCAAAAATCATCCAGGTGGCTGGAAGGAGGCACAGGGGTCATGAGAGAAGCCCATTCAGGGTGCATTAGAGGTCCAAAGAAGGATGCGGTGGATTCTTCCAGGGGGTGTCAGGAAGGCTGCACAGAGGAGTGGAGGCTGGACTTGAATCATAAAAGATGAGGAGGTATTCACCAGGTGGAAGCGGTCAAGAAGGGACCTGCACGCAGAAGGAGCAGTGTGTGCAATGACCCAGGTACGTACCATAGTCCTGAATAATCTGGAAACACAAGTGGGTCAGGGTGGTAGGAGTGGAGGGTACAGTGTGGAGGATCCAGTGAGAGAAGGAGCTGGAAGTCCTAGACATGTTTTCTTTAAGCCAATGCAGATCTGCTCAAAAGGGAGGACATTAGATGCTGCATAATTGTTGATGATAACAGAAGAAAAACTCAACTCTGGCCCAACTCAACTGCCAACCACTGACCTTGAGAGGTCATAGCTCTGTTGCATGTGATGAATCTGGACATGGTTTTCCAGGCACTCTACACCAATTGGATTGATTTCTTTCTATGTCAGATCACCGTCATTAGAGACAGCAACAGGTGGAAGCCATTTGTTCTAATTCCAACACTTTGGTGGAGTTTTTCTTAGAAATGGGGTCATATTTTTTACTCTCTGCTAGTTGCTCAAGTGGAAGGATAGGAGTTACAGATTAAAAAATAGATTTTTTTTAAACAAGGCAATGATCCACAATGTTCTGGTGAGACGAGGTGAATTGTCAATAAGGAAACCAAAAGTCGTCTAACACCTAAATTGTACCAGCTGCTTTCTAACTTTGTCAACACTCTGCATGCTCCAAAACATACTCATCCCACTTGACTGCCTTGCCTCTGAAGGGTCTTCTCATAGAACCTTGGGTACGTCTTAGCATTTGGCTTCTAAGGAGCAAAAATAAAAGGAAGGTAATGAGAAGAAAGTGGTCTCCTTCTCTTCTTACATAGTGAGGCCACTGACAAATACCCCCGGCTCCAGGCTGAGATTTAAGTGAGGAATAAAGTTGGGGCTTTGGAGCTCATGAAAGAGCAGTGCTAGACTATCCTAACTGTATAAGACTAAGAGAAGCACCTTGGATGTTTTGACTCGTATTCTTTCACGGAAAGAAGGAGGGAAAAAAAAAAAAAAAACTTACAGATACAGCAATGTACTGGAACAAACGTAGACAGGAAGGAAAGAGCAAAAAACAAAATGTCGTCTCTCTCAGAACCTATCAGCTCTTTTCCATATTACAAAAAATTCTTCCCCCATTAGATGACTGTATCGCTTTCTTGTTCTTGTCTTTGCTCTTTCATTCTTGCTTATAATCCTTTCTTCCATTATGTCTGCCCTTCATTCCCCCCTCTCTCTCTCTCTCTGTTTTTAATCTCTTGCTGTTGCTTCTGTACTGTCAGTTTCTTTTTTAAAGTTCAAGTTGAAATACCAGCGCTAATCCCTGAGAAGCAGCTCTGTTTTCCCTGCCACCGCGTTGCACAACTTGTGGTGTGGCTTTGTGCCGCCATCCCCTGTGCAGCGAGATTCTACGTGGCCAAGGAACACCTTGCACAATGCCACTCTTTATCAAAACCAAATAGCATAACAATGCATACAGGGCTCCGTTCACATCAACCTCGTAAGATTTCACTATGATAAAAACAATGAGGCTGAAATAGAAAATCCATCTTTGTTTGAAAAGAAATAGCCCTGGTGCCTCTCCAAGGCCCCCCTCAGAAGCCCCCCGCTGCTCCTTCATTCTCTCTCCTCCCCACCCTCTTGTCATTAAGTGCTTCTTTTGGCCTCCAACTGTTCAGGTTTCACCAGTCTGGTGACCTATTAGGATGAGGTTGCACCATACTGGGGTGGGGCTGGAGGGGAGGGAGGGAAAAGGCTTAAGCTGAAAGTCCCACTGAAGCTGGGTTTTACTCCTCGACTCATGGTCCTCATAATCCTGGCTGGGGAGGAAGGTCTTAGGGATGAGTATTCTCACTGTGGAGATCAGAACGAAGAAAGAGAGGAACATCTCCAGATGTAAGTAAGTTAGTTACAGCTGCTAGTTCAAGAGATGCCTGGCCTTGCTTGCCAGCTTAGAGATGTCCTTAGCCAAAGAACTCAGAGGAGAGGAACAGGTGTCAAGAAGACACTGACTGGACAGCCCAAGATCAATGACAGAAGCCGTGTTGTCATGGTGTAGACATGTCACAGGCTTGGGATTAGGGAGGCATGGCGAAGGATGCCCTTGCCCCTTCATGACCCCCTACAGAATACTTTCTAACAATAGGGCTAAAAAGGACTGAGACCTCGCTTTGTCTTGGCACAATCCTAACCTTAATCAAGATTAAGAGTCATAGGATCCCCAACAGGAAGGTTTTATGCTCTCTTCCTGAGCATGGAAGCAAGACCTTCAATGCTGGGTAGGTAGGAGAATGGATAGAAACAGAGATGACTTGCTAAAGCCAATGAGAAAGATAATTCCTCAGTTGGAAAGTCCTCACTCTCCCTCCTACAACATAGAGTCAAGACTGAGCCTTCCCCCTATCTAGTTTGTGGACATCATTCATTCATTTACTCATTCATTTATGTCAGAAATAGTCATGAGATTTCTACTGTACATTAGCAGGGTTCTAAGGCTCTCCAGGACTTTGGCCAGCTCATGCCAAGAGCTGACTCATTGGAAAAGACTCTGATGCTGGGAAGGATTGGGGGCAGGAGGAGAAGGGGACGACAGAGGATGAGATGGCTGGATGGCATCACTGACTCGATGGATGTGAGTCTGAGTGAACTCCGGGAGATGGTGATGGACAGGGAGGCCTGGCATGCTGCGATTCATGGGGTCGCAAAGAGTCGGACACGACTGAGCGACTGAACTGAACTGAACTGAAGGCTCTGGGGGTAATGAAATTTACACAAGACAAAGTCCTTGTTTTCACACAGAGAAAAAGGCATAAAATAAATATATAAGTATGATAAAAACATAAATTCAGCTAGTGATAAGTGCTATGAAGTCCTTTTTTTCTCTCAAAAACAAGATATGGGAAATCAATGAGCATAGGAATTAGGCGGCCACTTTAAATTTAGATGGACAGGTTGGCTTCTCTGAAGAGGTAACATTGAAATGAGAGCCACGTGGGGAGAAAGCGGCAGGGGAAGAGCATCTCAGACATAGGGAATAGCAAGTGCACAAAAAAGTCTCATTGAGTCTGGAATGAGAGACAGGGATATGGAGGGTGCACCAAGAGGTCATGGAGGCAGGGCCCACCTCCAGCCGACTTCCTGCTGCCTCTCTCCCCCAGCTATAAGTGCCTGGGTACATCCAATTCAAGACTATCTGGGGCTGGATTGGAAAGTGATTCCTGCTCTGAGGGGGACCTTTTGAGAGCTCCACATGGCCTCCCCAGGAGAAAGCCAGCTTTCCACCTCTCCACTGCAGCCCCAAACACAGAGATTAGTGAAAGACTCTCTGAGTGTCAGCCCTTGGGTGTGAGACTTAAACTCTTAATTCCAAACCATTACAACATGGGTATCCGATTGCTGCTGATGACTTCAAATGGTTTGCTTGTGAGTGCCAGGCATTTTTTGTCAATGAAGGATTTCTCTCCCGGATTTGGTTTTGTGTGAGTCTGATGTTTGCCAAAACTCCAGCTTAATTAAAAACAAGCTAGATGATTGAGAGAGTCACTGAAAGGATATATGGGTGCTTGTGAGGAAAAGAATTAGTGTTAGTGTGGAAAAGAAAAGCGTGTGAATTAGAGGGTCGGAAGAGGGAGGCTGCTGACAGCGGGAGCTCTGGGTTTAAATCCTCTCCCTGGCCCTTGCAACTTATCATCTTTGGGCCTCAGTTTCCTCATCTGTAAAACGTGAAGAGTGATAGTACCTTTAGTTGTGGATGATTAAAGGCGTCAGTAACGTGAAGGGCTTAGAACAGTGCCTAGCAAGTTACAAAGAGGCAATGATTGCTTGCTTTTCTGCTATAAGAGCAACATCACTGTGCTCCCAGGTCTGAATTCTCAGTGGCTTGGGTCAGCCAGGTACGGCAGTGGGACACCGAGGCTCACCCGAAGCTCAGGGCCTTATGTCTGCCTGTTAGTTCTATCTCTTTTTAGAATCATACCACATTCTCAATCCCAAAACATTCATCTCACCGACAAAGGTCTTTGGTCCCAGAAGGGAATAAATAAATTAAAAAATGTAAACAGGGCATCATGAATCCTTTCTTCCAGTGGGAAACAAAACAAAACAAAACTCAAGGTCATAGTGGTAGAGAGAGGCCCTTCTCCTGCACTTGGTCAGGGAGGCCCTGGGCTTGACACAAGGACCCACTGGACAATCAAAAAATCTAGTCCCTAGAAAGGTGTATCTAGGGCTGTGCTTTCAAACTTAAAAAAAAAAGTTTTTAAAATAATTGACCTTTTAAAATAAGTGAAATCTCACCAGGAACTCCAACATATTACACCAAAAAAAGTGTTGAAGAGCTATACCTTCTCAGCCCCTCCTTTCCCTCTGTGATTGTCCCTGAAGCAACTGTTGGAATATTATGTTAAAAAAAAAATACAGGCTTAGCTGTCAAAAGCCTCAAAGAAAAGAAGTTTGCATTAACTCCCTCAGTTACTCATCCTCGGGTGCTTTTATATTAATTTATTTAATTTTTGAAAATCACTTGTGTACCTAGTTTTTTAAAAGTCAGCCTTAAAATGGAAAATAGCAATTTCCACTCTACGTCTTCTTGCCCTTGAGTTGTTCTCCCCAAAGGCAATGACTTTTAACCCTTCTAGCTGTTTCTTTGGAATTTACCTCTTTATCTTGAAATGACATGCTTATACTGCTGATTCTTGATTTTTTTAATCTCAGACATTTATCTTTTGACTTTCTATGATGAAAGATAAGCATCCAGCTCTTTACAACACTTTTCTTTAGCCCCTCCCATGTCCTTCCACAACACACACACTTGCCCTCCCCTATTCATTCACATAGAACGGCACCAGTTTTTCCTTAATCTAATATCAACTATTTACTTGATCACATCTATAAAAATATTGTTCACAGATGAGTCACATAATGTACCACGATTATATTTTTTTTCTCTTGTATATTTCTTCCTATAGTTACCTATTGACTCATCTTTCCTTTCTGGTTTTGGGTTCTCACATAGAATTTAAAATTTCTCTCAATGAAATCAAAATCATCTAAAAGGTTCAATGTTCTTTTGTTGGGAATGCACCCCTTACAGAAACCCTTGGCCCCGCTCCCCTCTGAACTGGCTCCTTTGTCAGTCTGCTGTGCAGCTAGTATTTCAGTCTTTCTTTTACCATCATCCCAAGAATCCTCTGAGTCTTCCCTGTAACTCAAATGGTAAAGAATCTGATTGCAACACAGGAGACCTGGGCTCGATCCCTGGGTCAGGAAGATCCTCTGGAGAAGAAAATGGCAATCTACTCCAGTATTCTTGCCTGGAGAATCCTATGGACAGAGAAGCCGGGTGGGCTCCAGTCTGTGGGATCGCAAAGAGTCGGACACAATTAAGTGACTAACTACAAGAATCCTCTGAACTCCCTTCTCGACTGGATCCCTGGAGATTCTATGTCTTGAATTACTCCCCCTTTTCAGTGAAACACATCCTCCTGTAGCTTCCTAAAGAAATATGCTTGAGAAGTGACTTTTTGAGAACATGCATATCTGAAAATGTTACTATATGCTCACACAATTTATAGTTGGCAGATCAATCATTTTCCTTGCTGTAAATTTGATGGCACTTGTTAGATGCATGCATTTTGCTCTTTGCCCAAAAGTTGAAGAATAGGTGTGTATTTAACTCCACATATGAGGCATGATCCTCCACCTCTCTTGTGAAAGGATTCCTGGAGACATAAATATCTGACTCTGCGTACATGACACGCCATCTGTCGCAAGACAAGGCAAGAGATAATTAACCCTGTCCTTCACCCATTGTCACTAGCAAACACTTGTGGAAGAGCGCCTGCACTGTGTGCCCGGTACTGCGCTCAATGCTGGGACTTGTTTTGGTTTGGGATGATTAATTCATGTGTATTTATTTTGACAGGTTCACATGGAGGCCTCAGGCCACATAGCAACACTAAGACTTTTCTTTCAAGCTATTCTCCTCAACTAGGTCAGCTTCCCTTACTTTAGTCAGCAGACGCCAAACTCAATAGATGAGTCTGCCAAGAGAAGGGCACAGCAATGAACACTGGGCTCTTGCAGGTGTCACTGGGCAAACAGCATAGAAGACCTATTGTCTAGAGTTGAGGGGCTCTGAAGGCTCAGGAAAACCTTACCTCACCTGCTCACACAAAGAATGTACCAGAACCTTTGCGCTATGCTCCAAGGGAAGTCAGTGGAGCTCCCAGAAAACGGCCCACTCCTCCGTCATGAGACCAACTGGAGGGGACCTCATAGCAGGAGAACAGTACAGAAGATAATATTACAGCAATAGCAACAATGACAACAACGATAATAATTGCTTTTATTTTGCTTATAAAGCCAGAAGGGAAATTCTGCTTTCATGTGGCTACTGGGACACTAACCCTGTGCTAGGGACTCAGTAACATTAAGATAGAATGCTCACGTCTGCTTTGCTTCCCAGAGGCATTTTCCATTATCATTACGTAAAACTACAAGAAAGGGATCCAACCAAAATAAGATCCACTGTGCTTAAAAAATACATTCCCTTTCTGACCCAACAACATTACTCTAGAATTTATCCCTAGGAAATAAGAAATGAGATGAGTGTCACTGTTAGAAACTATGATAAAATGAAAGATGTGAGAAAAAATAGAATCTTAAAGATATTTACTGAACTACTGCTAGAAAATTAATACTGTTCAAAATAGCCTACATATTTCCCCAATTAAGGGCGGTGCCTTCACTCAGTGAAATACCATTCACCCATTAAAAATTATGTAAGAGAAGCGTGTCCCTTGATGTAGAAAGATATTTATGATATATACTATTTTTATATATGTATATGTACATGAATACATATGTGTGTGTATGTAACTACATGTATTTCAAAAATATTGATAAAGCATATATCAGCAGTTAAGAGCAGTTATCTCTGGGTTGGTGGAGTAAATGTTGGTTGGGCTTTTTTCTTTCTTTTTTTTTTTTTGGTTTAGCTCTATTTTCCACAATGCTTTGCTCTGCAATTAAAAAAAAATCCACCAAAAGGTATTTTGAGTATCTAGGATAAAAAAAAAAGAAAGGGCTTCAGCAATACAAGGGTAAACCTTGAAAGACGCTTTCCCCAGAGGCACAATTTCCCAGCAGCTTCTGTGCATCCCTCACTCCTGCAGTCTCTAGTTCAGTCTATGGTTTCTGTAGCACAGGCTTGAGCACACCTGGTTGTAGGTGGCCTGGAGGTTAACTGTTGGCTGTGGCCACAAGGGTCCCAGCCACCCACGTAAGTTGGTGAGTCAGGGCTTGTTTTGTGCTGTTGCAAGAAGCATCCAAGCATCAAGCCGGGAGGTCACAGAGAGGTCGTCTCCCATCAAGAGCCCATACAGAGGTGCTGATCTGGTAGACAAAGCCTTTCCTTAGGGTAGATTCTGGAAACCACCCTACAGTCCCGAGCTGCATTTCACATGCCTTCCAATTAGCTTATGGCTTAGGTACAGCCACGCTCACATCCTTGAAACGTGGCACTATCTGCCCAAAATTAACTGCTCATTCTCAGAGCAAGACAATGACCATCACTCTCAGCTATAGATCATTTACTATGCACCTTGCTAAACTTTCTGTACACATTGTTTCCTAGTTGTTACCATTCTGCATGCTTGATGTTATTATATCTGTTTTCTCAACAGCAGAAATTGAACTCTGATTTGTCTGCCCTTCCCACGAAGGAACAGAGCCAGGATTTGAATTAGGTCTGTGGACTTCTCATACAAAAGGCTGCTTTTCCACCATTCTGGCTTTTGGTTGGGAGCCCCCATTCTGGCAGCAAACATATACTGCTTTGTGGGTGACTCTATTGTTTTTAGTCATGTCAGGAGCTATGTGTCTCTTCCTTTGGGTCCCACGGAGTGCCCAGCAATGGACTAGAGCAGCGCGGATGAGAGAAACTGAAGTTCCGGGCTAGTGAAATCAGGTTTAGGGAAAATATTAACTTCTAATCTTCCGCCTTGCTCCGTTCTCTGCTCCATCATCTCTCAGCAATCTTGGAGTAGGAGTTGTGCTCCTAAATGCCTGTGGTCACATTAAACATTCTTCCAATGCTTGAGGTCATTCTTGGGCAGCGGCAGAGGAGGGCACCAAGATCTCCCCTGGCTGTTTCCTTATCCACCTGTTCTGCCTATCACCCATGTTTCTCCACCTCAGTCTTCAAGCCCAAGCTGTCTTTTGTTCTTCATCATTCCCACATTTCAGGCTGAGTCCACACTGTGTCTGCCAGCTAGATTGCCTGGCACTGAGGAGATAATAAAGAGTTGTTGAGTAAGTGAATGCACCATGAGTGGATGAGTGAACACCTTCCCCTTCATCTAGTTAAGTCCTGCCCTTCCTCCAAGTCGGGCTCCAGTCCCACCATCTCTGTGAAGGCTTTCCTCCATTGCCCTGGGCCTCAGAACGAACTCTTCACTCAAAATACTTGGAACACGTGCAATCACGACACTGGTGTGACTCAGCATGTGCTGTCTCATACATATAAGGTGTTTGTGTGTCCTGCTTTAGTGAATATATGGTGTTATTCAATGATTTTGGAGCCAGAGAGACTTGGCTTCCAGTTTCAGTTCCACCTGTGTGACCTGGAAAACTTGGCTTAATCTCTCAGGCTCAGTTTCTTAATCTATTAAAAATGGACAATGCCCACCTTCTAAATTGTCATGAAAGGAAACTAAGAAGTGCCCTTTCTCAAAGTGCCAAAGAGTCAAATGACAAAATAATATGTAGAGCATAATCTTACTCTCTTATAAATAGGTATTTCTTTTTGTAGACTTACCTCCAAGTGTTTTGTGAGAGAATGTATGTGTAAAGTCTGAAAGAACACACACTGAACTACTAACATATACAGTTAATCCCATCATGACCGAATGGTATAATAGCATTTGTTCATACTATGTAATATAGTATAATAGTTATTTGTGCCAATATTTATTTCCCTCCCAACAAATAGTAACAATCTGAAAGGCAGAAACTGATTTTACCCACTAGGATGCTAAATTATGCAATGGTAACTTCAAAATCTCAGATGCTGAAACAGCAAGGTTATTTTTTTTGCTTCTGTTGCATGCCCATTTTGGGCTTGGCTGGCTCTAAACATCAAAATCTCTAAGGGATGCAAGCTGCCAGACCACTGCCATCTTACCAGGTAGCTCATGAAGGGAAAAGAGAGAGGGACAAAGTGTTTGCTCAGACTTCTTGGCCACTCTGAACTTTAAGGAGGCACAAAGATGCAATCTTCCCATGTGTCTGGAAGGAGGTAGCATCCAGAGTACCTGTGGAGTAGCCAGCTGATTCACCTGCTGGCAACTTCTCAACTCTAAACTTGGGATGATGCTTGGCACATTGAGGTCACTCGGGTAGTACTGAAGATAATGCAATGCAATAGAATTCAGGTGCTCTTTGAGGCTCTGGAGAAAAATATAAAAATGGATAAGACCGCCAATTTAATAAAAGATTAGTGACAGAAAATATACATGCTCAAGCAATTACAGTGGCTATGGTGACTCCTTGTAAGAAAAGTTATGTCCAACCTAGATAGCATTTTCAAAAGCAGAGACATTACTTTGCCGACTAAGGTCCGTCTAGTCAAGGCTATGGTTTTTCCTGTGGTCATGTATGGATGNCTGAGCGACTGAACTGAACTGATGGTGACACACATGCTCTAATAAAATCATCACACTTTAGAAAAGTATATCAGTTTTCCATGGCTGCTATAACAACACATTTAGCAGCTTAAAATAGCACAAATGTGTTAGTTTACAGTTCTACAGTTCTGTAGGTCAGACTTCTAACACAGGTCTCACTAAACTGAAACCAAGGTGTTGGCAGGATGCATTCCTTTCTGGAAGATCTTGAATTCATTTCCTACTTATTCAGTTTGCTGACAGAATTTAGTTCCTTGGGGTTGTAGGACTGCCGTACCATCTTTTGTTGGCTGTCAGCTGAGGACTCTTTTCAGTTTCTAGAGGCTACGACATTCTTTGGCTTGTAGGCCCCTTCTTCCATCTTCAAAGCCAGCAAAGTGGTGGGTCTAGTCCTTCTTGATTTTTGTCTCTACATCCCACTTTCCTGATTTTCTCTTCTACCTTTTAAAAAACTTTTTGTCTTATATTGCAGGATAGCTGTTATGATAGTCTCAGATGTACAGCAGAGTGATTCAGTTATACCTGTGTGTGCATGCTCAGTTGCTTCAGTCACATCTAACTCTGTGTGACCCCATGAACTGTAGCCTACCAGGCTCCTCCTTCAGTGGGATTCTCCAGGCAAGAATACTGGAGTGAGTTGCTGGCCCTCCTCCAGGGGGTCTTCCCGATCCAGAGATCAAACCAGCATCTCCTACATCTCCTGCATTGCAGGTAGATTCTTTACCCACCAGCCAGCTGAGTAGACCCCTAGTTATACCTATACATACATCTATTCTTTTCCAGATTCTTTTCCCATTTAGGTTGTTGCATAATATTGAGGAGTGTTCTTTGTGTTCTACAGTAGGTCCTTGCTGGTCATCCATTTTAAATAGAGCAGTATGTACATGTCCAACCTAAACTCCCTAACTATCCCTTACACTCACTCTTCTCTCTCTTCCAGTTTTAAAGACATGGTGATCAGATGGAGACGACCCAGATAACTCAGGACAATCACCACATCTCAAAGTCTTTAATCGTAACTGTATCTGCAGAGTCCCTTTTGCCTTGCAAGGTGTCTTATTCGGTGGTTCCAAGGAACAGGATATGGATGTCTTTGGAGGACTATTTTTCTGCTTCCCACAGGGAGTTTTAAAAACTATATATACATAAAAATAAAAATTTACATACTGACCTACCTCCTAGATAAATCACAGTATTTTACAATATCCTTTCCATTTTATTTCCACACAAATACTTTTCAATTTTACCAAAATAGAATAACTTTGCATATGTACATGTATATATATTTAATTATAACAATATATTTTGTGGTGGTGGATTCCAGGCTGAGGGTCAAGCACACACAAAGAGAACAGTGAGTCTGTGCCTGTTGTGTTCAAGGAACCAAAAGTGGGTGCCTGCAGTGAAGGAGTGACACCTCGGGAGACCCAAGGCAGGACAGGAAGGTGAAGCAGACTTGACTGGCTGACTTGCTAGAAAAAGTGCATGGGGGCTGTGAAATCAGACAGACCTGGGTTTGAGGCTCAACTCTACCACTTCGCTGTTTGATAATGAGCAAAGTGACTTAACCTCTGTGAACCTCAACTCCTAAACTGTGAAAAGAAGCTGCTAACAATAGTGCCGATTTCATAGGGTTGTTCAGAGGCTTATTTATGATAACATTTAAGGTGTTTAAAATTTAATGAAGGGTACCATTGTTAATATTACCAGCCATGTCTTTCCTGGCTGTGGTTGGGTCACCTGCCCTGAAGGGCAGAGTCTGGGGGAACCAGACAGGTGGGCTGCAGGAGAATTCTTCCCAGCCTCCTCTCCTACCTCTAAAGCCAACCCCATGGATTGCATGGATGACTTTCCCACTCATCAGATGCGCTTATTGTACCTTAAGGAGAGAGCCTGCTTCTACAAAAACTCTCTCTTTGTATGCTCTGAACTTGCCCTGTTACTGTGGTTAACCATGATGGACAAAAAGATGGTCCCAAGACCAAACCTCAAACAAAATCATGTTCCCATATCCTCAAAGGGGTCTTAGGCACCTCTTCAATGCCCAGATACTTTTACCAATTCATTCTTCTATGATCCAAGGCAGTGAGCTTTATGTGTCCAGATCTTCTTCTCTCAGTCTAAAAATTCTGGGCCCTAAATATAGATGGGGATGTCACAGATAATTGAACTCTGGCCAAATGTTCAGAACCCATCTTCAGAGAAGTGGAGAAGGAATAAATTGGCTTTTGTGTATGTATGTATGTGTATGTAAAGAGAGCAAATATACTTTGCAGAATTATTGATTTTGATATACTTTGTAATTCTAAGCTAAAAAGCAAGTGAAAGAGGGAAAACACATGTAGCAGAATTAACAGTGAGTGCCCAATTCTGAATTTTTTGCGCAAGGCTATAGCTCATATGTGGTGGTGATGGTGGTTTGCTAAATGAACAGAACAGGGTTTTGAGCCCAAACCACCCCGGATGATGCAGGCGGCAGGTGAGAGCAAAGCCTTTAATCCTTGCCACCCACACCCTCTGCCCCGTGGTGAAGGATGACTTTTTTCATCCTAACAATGTAATAAATAATCTTCTTAGAAGATACAGGTTACTAAACAAGAAAAAATTTACATACTGACCTACCTCCTAGATAAATCACAGTATTTTACAATATCCTTTCCATTTTATTTCCACACAAATACTTTTCAATTTTACCAAAATAGAATAACTTTGCATATGCTATCTTGAGAACATGAATATTCATTAAGCACCTGTATGTCACCTCCTGAACCCTAATTTCCTGCTCTGTAACTCAAGGGTATTTGTAAACTAGTACTACAAATATAAACATAGTCAATACATGTTAACAATGATCATATCATAAACAAGAATCATAACTACTATTGTCTTGCTTAATCATTACAGAAACTCTGCCAAATTATTACAGAAAAAACAGAGGCTTGGAGAATTGTCATGTAATCAACCTATATAAGTTGGAAGGGGTGAATTTATAAAAACCCGAATTTATTTGATCCACAACCCAAAGTCAGTGCCTTCCTAAAAGATGAGAGAGCAAATATTCCACAGATTTTTTTAGTCTGGGATAAGACAGTTTGCTTCAGAATCTTCTTTCATCAGCTCATAGCCGATTTTTTCCACCCAGATTAATTGCTCCAAATCTTTCATTTGGAGAAGGATCTGCAAGAAAATCACAACTATTCAAGATGGCTTTTCCAAAAGTCACCTCCACTTTTGCCTGGTTCTCTTGACTTCTAGCTTTGGTCAATTCCTTTTTGATATTAATAACTTCAGCACAAATAATAGATCTTCCAGCAACAACTCAGTTCCCCCTCAACCCCTTGTAAATGCTGTGGAATTAAGAATTGAGCCCTTGTACCTCCTAAGTTCCTCATTAGAACACAAAGTTAAGAACAGATTTAAATGAAATTCAACTATCATTTTCATCCATCTGCAATTCATTAGATTTCATTTGTTGGGTTCCCACAGGCCTCCTGGTTAGAAAGACTTGGGCAGGTGTCACCCTTGCTGCCCTGCCTCACACCCAGATACACGTGCATGTGTGCATGAGCACAGACAAAGACACACACACAAATGCACACACTGAGCCACTGTGAGTCAGGTGTCTGAGTCTCCCAAAATCTGGCACCTCACACTGGGCTCATCCAGATCATACAAGGTAGAGGTCGGCTTGGCACACAGCTTGGCTGTCTGAGGGATGTAGATTCAGGTGGAATTAATTAAGGTTAAGGGAGACCCAGTTTCCAGCTCTTAATTAATGAGTTGCACCTGGATCCAAGTGTGTTGCTCCTCTTAGACCAAGACCAAGTCCAAGCAAGACAAGGGGCAAGAGGCTGCACCAGGACCAAATTCAGGTTTACATGGCCAGTGGGACTGTGTGAGGAACTTCTGCACAGAGAGCTCCATTGCTAACTTGGCTTGTCTACTGAAGCTGACAGATGGCTGGAGTTCTACCATTAGAACTTCATCCCTGTGGATGAAAGCTTCGGAGTAGCAGAATATCATCTGTTAAAATGCATATACTGGGACTTCCCTGGCAGTCCAGTGGTTAAGACTTCATACTCCCAATGCAGTAAGCACAGGTTCAATCCCTGGGAGGGGAACTAAGATCCCCACATGCCCCACAGTATGGCCTAAATAAATAAATAAAAGAAGATGCACATACCGGTGGGGGAATAATGTAAGGCTTATTAACCAGTAATGCATTCCTGTAAATTATTGCATTGGATGGTCTCATTATTTAACATGGCCCTCGAGGCATCAGGACACAGAAGTTTGAATGGAAGGCTTTACCAGGATAACTGGAAAGGGGAGTTAGACTTTAAGAGAGCACTGGGCCCTGGGGAGGAAGGTATGAGAGGAGGGCTGACTTCATAAACTTGATTTCCACTGGCTGGTGGGGTGACTGAGCTGCAGACACTGCTGGGTGAACTTCGGCAGATCCATGGCCTGTCTTGGTGACTAAGCCACACCCTGAAGGTGATTGAGGTGACCTACAGCTCCAGGCAGCTGGGTGAAGAATTAATTAATGACTATGAAAGGGACCTGAAAACACCAGGTTCTTTGACATGCAAGGCACGATTATTAAGTCATTAGGAGGACTGGCTAATTATTATTTCAAAAGTTGCTAGTGGAAGCGGCAACTACCTGTTGCACTCCATGGGAAAAACTTTGAGAAGGCTATGGGATGAGAAGATGGAAGGGATACAGGTGTAGCCCTCACCACTTGCTGTCAGCCTATGATGGAAAACTGGTCTTTCTGCATCCAGAGTAACCAGATTGTGGTACCATGTTGGTATGTATTAGGATGTATGAGGACCAGCAGTCTTCAATGAGTTTTCTAGACTTCTGGTTTGGCTCTTGGTCTTTTCACCACCATCCTCCCTGGCAATTAGTCTCCCAGGAATTAGGAATACCAAGCACTAACAGGAGGAACTGGTCCTAGCAACTCACACCCACCGTCCTTTTTTGGATGGCCCAGGTGGTAGGTGTGACCAAGTACTCCAGAGACCAGACAGGGAGGTGGAGCCCAAGAAAGGTGTGATTACACCCAGCCACTAAAGAGATGTAGGATCTTGTGCAAGTTATTTCCTTAAACTTCTGCATTTCACCTTCTTCATCTACAAAATGGGATCAAAAGCCCCATCTTACTTCCCTTCTCTGAGGACTGATATTAAGACCAAATGGGGCAACAGATACAAAAGTTCTTCATGAAGCATAAAATGCCATCTTTGTAACTGGTCTTTAATATCAGTGTCTGAAACTGTACCTATTTATTCCAGAAGCTTTATCAAACTTTACTTGGAGATAGAGACGTCTTTAAGTTTGACATGATGAATGAGGAAGAAGATGCCTCAGGGGTATCATGTGAAGTTTTATTTGATCCATTGAATCTCACCCAACTGTCTGCCATGAGCACCTAAAATTTTGAGCACTTGTCAGTGTTTTCATTAAAGGATTTTCCCTCTTGAAGGTTCATCTTTAAAATGTTCATCTTTAACAACAAGATGGAGGAGGAGTGGTAGAATCCATGTTTATCTTCTGATGCGTTCATGTTTAGTCATGTCCGACTCTTTGAGACCTTGTGGACTGTAGCCTGCCAGGCTTCTCTGTCCATGGGATTATCTAGACAAGAATACTGGAGTGAGCTGCCATGCCCTCCTCCAGGGGATCTTCCCAACCCAGGGATCGAACCTGTGTCTCTTATGTTTCTTGCATTGGCAAGTGAGTTCTTTACCACTAGCACCACCTAGGAAGTCTCTATCTACTGATAGATAAATACAATTTGGTTCATCACATGAGCCAGTTTTCTACCATGACCCTGACATATGGGACTTGGGGTCTGTAGCTTTTAATGAATGGCAGGAAGAGCTCAAGGAAACAGCAACCATAGAACAGCAAGAATGTTTGGTGCCCAAAAGGTTCAGAGAGGAGAATCCTGTAAAGAGAGGATGAAAAATAAAAACATGTATTGCTAATACTATTAAGACTTGTATATGGAGGTGAGGGGTGGGAAGGAGGTTCAAGAGCGAGGGGACATGTATATACTTATAGTTGATTCATGTTGTTGTACAGCAGAAACCAACACAACATTGTAAATCAATTGTCCTACAATTAAAAATAAAATTTAAAACAAAGCAAAAGACTTCTGCATAACCCTTTAGATTGGAGCCTTTGTGCATGTTTTCTCTCCAAATACTCACAGGAGTCTGGTACATTATTATTAATATTTCCTTTCTAGAATTATTTCCATTTTAGAATTTCTTTTTATTATTTCCTTTTAGTAGACTAAACTAAGATCTAGAAGCTTAAATGACAGATCCAATACGTGGTGGAGACAGGACTCAGATGCAGGTCCTGAGTCCCTAAGTCTGTGCTTTTCCACCACATCCTCATGCCTCTGCTTCACATTTTACCTGGAGAGAATCTCTTTTCTAAGTTCAATTTTCCTAGACCTAAAGATTTTATCTGTCCTCCTCTTAGAGAATGACTGAGACACTGGGAATGTTCTGTAAGTAGCTGTCTCCTTTCTTCTCCTTTTCCTTTCAGTAGGTCATGTCGTCTGTTCAGTGGAGGAATAACGACAGTAGCTGACATCCATGGAACATTACTATATGCTGGGTGTTCTGTCTGTAGTATATCTAATTCTCAGCACAATCTTTAAGATAGATCTCATATCCCCAGTCTATAGAGGCACAGACCAAGGCTTCCAGAGTATAAATGGCTTGCCCAAGGTCAAAACAGCTTACCAAGTAGCACTCATGTTAAAGAACTCACCTGCTGATGCAGGAGGTGTAAGTGAGGCATGTTTGATCCCTGGGTCGGGAAGATCCCCTGAAGAAGAAAATGGAAACCCACTCCAGTATTCTTGTCTGGAGAATCCCATGGACAGAAGAGCCAGGCAGGCTGCAGTCCACGAGGTCGGAAAGAGTCGGACACGAACACGCAACAAACAGGAGGGCCAGGATTCAAGCCCAGTGTCTGCCAGTCCTTAAAGCCCATGTAAGAGGCATTGTCATCAGTACACAAAAGCTATCAGTTGGTATCTTTTTCCTTTTTTAAAAAACTATCTGTTCTCAAATTTCTATGAAAGCTAAACCCTTAGAAGCCACTTTTACTTATAAATACTTCTATCCATGTTTTAGTGGGGCCCATAAGCAAGATCATGGCATCCAGTCCCATCACTTCAAGGCAAATAGATGGGGAAACAGTGGAAACAGTGGCTGACTTTATTTTTCTGGGCTCCAAAATCACTGCAGATGGTGACTGCAGCCTTGAAATTAAAAGATACTTACTTCTTGGAAGGAAAGTTATGACCAACCTAAATAACATATTAAAAAGCAGAGACATTACTTTGCCAACAAAGGCCCGTCTAGTCAAGGCTATGGTTTTTCCAGTAGTCATATATGGATGTGAGAGTTGGACTATAAAGAAAGCTGAAGAATTGATGCTTTTGAACTGTGGTGTTGGAGAAGACTCTTGAGAGTCTCTTGGACTGCAAGGAGATCCAACCAGTCCATCTTAAAGGAGATCAGTCCTGGGTGTTCATTGGAAAGACTGATGTTGAAGCTGGAACTCCAATACTTTGGCCACCTGATGCAAAGAGCTGACTCATTGGAAAAGACCCTGATGCTGGGAAAGATTGAAGGCGGGAGGAGAAGGGGACGACAGAGGATGAGATGGTTGGATGGCATCACCGACTCAATGAACATGGCTTTGGGTGGACTCCGGGAGTTGGTGATGGACAGGGAGGCCTGGCGTGCTGCGGTTCATGGGGTTGCAAAGAGTCGGACACAACTGAGCAACTGAACTGAAATGATGAGCAAGACTTTCTCTATGTTATACATCTAGAAGCAGCATCTGTGTTTCCTCTAGTGAAGGGCATTTTCATCTTTACTAGTTAAAGTAGTATCAACTGAGATAGCTACCCCGAGAGACTGTGAAAAAAAAAAGAGAGAAAAATTGCTTGCTCTACTTTCTAATCAAAAGTTAGCTTTGTGAAAGTTTTTATTTTTCCCAGTCTACTAGAGTAAAATGGTGTCTCAGTGTGGTTTTCATCTGTATTTTCTTGATGACTGATAAGATTGAGCGACTTTTCACGGATTTTGACCATCGTGTTGCCTCTTCAGTAAAACCTCTATGCATAGTTTCCAGTTCTACTGTTGGATCACCTATTTTCTTGATTTGCACAAGCTCTTTATATATGAGATAATCTGGCTACCAATTCTTTGTGGATTATATGTATAACATATATTTTTTTCTCATTTTGTGGCTGGCATTTCACTCTATTATGCCCTTCTGTAAACATATTTTACTTTTAATTTATTAAATTAATATATTTTAAAGGGTTTTACTTTTTGTGTCTTATTTAAGACATTCTCTGCTACTCTGAAATTATATAATATTATTTATATGTTGTCTTAAAAATTTTTTAAATGCTTAAACACAGCAATGTTTTTTAATGTTCTCATTAATTTTAGTAATTTATTAGTAAATGCTTTGGGGTTTTCTGGGAGACAAAGATTTTGTTGTTGTTGTTTAGCCACTAAATTGTGTCCAACTCTTTTTTGACTCCATGGACTATCGCCCACCAGGCTCCTCTGTCCACGAGTTTCGCAGGCAAGAATACTGTAGTGGGTTGCCATTTCCTTCTCCAGGGGATCTTTAAAATCTAGAGACTGAACCTGTGTCTCCCACAACTCCTGCTTGGCAGGCAGGTTCTTTACTGCTGAGTCACCAGGGAAGCCCAGACAATCATATCATTGACTAGTAGTAATATTTGTGTTTCTGTCTTTCAATACTTACATATTTTTTTAATTTGCTTTTCCTAACCTTCCATCTTGTAAGGACCTCCAGCAGAAGGTTCATTAGAAGCGGTGATGATGGGCTGTCTTGTCTTGTTCTTGATTTTACCATTATATAGAATCTACGTTGTAGATTTAATTTGATAAACTTTTTTTTAGGATAAGGAATTTGCTTGTGGACTAAATTTAATAAGATATTTTTACATGACTCTGTGTTAAATTTTACCTATTCTTGTTCAGTATCTATTAAAGATATAAGTTCTTTTTTAATCTTTTAATGTGGTGAATTATATTGTTTTCCTTATGTTAAATCAGCTTTGCATTCATGGTATAGAGTCATGTCATTTTTATTCATGTGATTTACTAAAATACTGCCTCCACGCTGAGTGAAATTAGTTGTACTTCTCTTTCTCATACTGCGTATACCTGGTTTTGGTATTAATTGTTATACCAGCTTCATAAAATCAATTGATGAGTATTACGTCTTAGCCTACCCTCTAAAAGAGTTTACACAAGAACTAAAATGATGGGTTCCTTGAATATGTTTGATAGAATTTCTTGTAAAACCATCTGTATCAAAAAAATTTTTTAGGGGGGGTAAAATTTTAACTCCTGATTTGTTATCATTAATGGTCACAGAGCAGTTTAGATCTGTAATTTCTTTATAAATGATTTTGTTGATCTGTATTCTTTGGTATTTATAATTTTGGTCCATTCTGTCTACAATTTCAACTTTGTCTTATCCTCGTCATAGTTTTGCTACATCACAGTTTGAAAAAAAGTTATTTCAACTTTTTTTAAGGTCTTCTTCCTTGGTTTTTTTTAAACCCTGTTGTCTTTTCTAACTCCTGAATTCTTTGAAGTTTACTATAGCCTGCTTATTTAACTTATATGTAGAGTACATCATGAGAAACGCTGGGCTGGAAGAGCACAAGCTGGAATCAAGATTGCCAGGAGAAATATCAGTCACCTCAGATATGCAGATGACACCACCCTTATGGCAGAAAGTGAAGAGGAACTAAAAAGCCTCTTGATGAAAGTGAAAGAGGAGAGCGAAAAAGTTGGCTTAAAGCTCAACATTCAGAAAAATTTATTTTTTTAAATATGGAAAAATTTAAATTCTCCATATCTTCTTAATATTGCTTTCTACAAATCTTTCTATTCTCTGGTACAGCAACTCCAGTTGGATACGTTAGCTTTTGCCAATGTATCACTAACCCAGTTTCCCCTTTCATCCTTTTGTGTCTCTATACTTTTTTCATATTTTCCACATCTTGATCTCTGGAGGCTATTTACAACTCACTGACCAGAGATGTATTGATATGTCCTTGTTACCCAAACCTTGTGGACCAGAGACATTTCACTATTCACCTACATAGTAAATTGAAAGAAACCCCCAGTCAATAATGTGTTAAGACAATTTCTTTAGATCTGTCTTTAATTCTAGAAGGATTTTGACTCATTGCTATTTTGTTAGTTTCTAGAAGTTCTGTTTTATTATTATCCAAATTTGCCTGCTCATCATATTCATTCATCCAATTTAAAAGATTTTAATTAATTTTTATAGTTGCTTTACAATGTTGTATTAGTTTCTGCTGTACAGTCAAATGAATCAGTTATGCATACATATATATCCAGTCTTTTTAGATTTCCTTCCCATTTAGGTCACTGCACAGGGTTGAGTAGAGTTCAGTGTGCTACACAGTAGGTTTTCATTAGTTATTTATTTCATATATAGTAGTGTGTTTAGGTGGAGAAGGAAATGGCAACCCACTCCAGTGTTCTTGCCTGGAGAATCCCAGGGACGGGGGAGCCTGGTGGGCTGCCGTCTATGGGGTCGCACAGAATCGGACACGGCTGAAGCGACTTAGCAGCAGCAGCAGCAGCAGTGTGTTTAGGTCAATCCCAATTTCCCAGTTTATCCCACCCCCTTTCCCCCTTAGTATCCATAAATTTGTCCTCTATATCTGTGACTATTTCTGCTTTGCAAATAAGCTTGTCTCTACCATTCATCATGCTTTTAATATTTAATTTTTATTCAGTATGAGCCAAGTATGGGTCTATTTCTCATTTGTTGTGGCTTGTTCTGTCATGTATATAGGAAGTTTTATTTACACGATATTAGAACATTACCTATGGGTGTTTTTGTGTTTGGGTTTAAATGGCAATCCATCACAGAAGATTAGTATTTTCTCCTGCCAGTTACTTGAGAGAAAGAACTCAGGAACTACTTTTGATATTTGGTTTGAAGTGTTTTTGTAAACACATTGGTAGTATGAATTTTAATCCAAGTTCATATGATGACTTACTTATGAATAGAAACTCTTGGAGGAAGCAGTTTTTCTCTTTACTCAGAGTCATAACTGAAACACACCTTGCTCCTTGCCAACCTGCTTACTGGGTAGATCCTGTTTTCCTAGATATTGTTTCTCTGAGGGAGCGGCCCTCTTGGGGTCCTGATTTCATATAGCAATCTCTATTCTGACTCCTACTCTGAGCAGTCTCAAGTCCTACCTTCCTCCTCATATGTTACAAGGATAGTTGTCAAGAACAAACAAAACACTCTAGGTTATAAATTGTTGGAGAAGCTGCCAGATTTAGTGCTTAACTCTCTGGGACTGTATTGCAACTTTGGATTTAGCCTCTGAGGGATTCTTTTCTTGAAAAATCTGCTAGATTGCTTTAAATTTTTTTACTTTACCTTTTATCTAGCATTTTTCATTTTCCCCCTCCTTTCTTTTTCTTTTCTTTTTTTTTGTCAGAAGGATTTTACACTATCCAGTCCTCTATATTTCTGGAAATAGAAATCTCCATAACATATTCCCATCTCCTTCTCAGATGGAGAACCCTCACTTATTGTTAAATTTCTCACTGAGATGTCATCTCTTCTGGGTAACAGTCACTGTCTCTCTCTCTCTCCCCCTCCAAAAGCAGAATAAATGAGCCCATTGTCTTTGTTCTCAAATACTTGGAATATACATCTAATAAAGATCTCCCACATTTTTTATTATAGTGATTTGCTTATCTGCTTCCTCCTACTGTTCTGCAAGATCCTGGCAAAGTGTTTTAATGATCATTTTACGTTCGGTATTTAACACAATGCCGGACACAAAATAAACATTCGAATGGATATTTATTTGAGTGTGAATAAAGAAATAAACAAAACATCTTTATTTACCAAATGAAGTCCAAACTCATTAGCATGTCATTCAGGTATCTCCACAATCTAACTGCAACCCATGCTTCCAGCCTTATTATTCAATTAATGCATTATTAATGAGTGCATCTATTCTCTATTAACTCATTCATTCATACATTTATTCATTATACAAGTACTTTCTGAGTGCCTATTATAGGCAAGACTCCATGCCCAGATGTGGGAATATCTTCATGATCTCAGTCTTTGTGGAATATGTTAGCAAAGGGGAGCAAGTATTAATAAGTAATTACATGATACTTAATTACATGGTGATAAATGTTATGAAGGAGAGATAAGAGCCCTACAAGATAATGAAATGTGATGCACATGTGGGAAGAGCGTCCCAGGTGGGAAGGCTCTGAAACAAGAAAGCACCTGGTGAATATACCCACTGCTACCTCTCACTGTCTCTGCAATAGCAGCAAAGGACCAATCCTTGTTCCCTGAACAGCTCCACAGTAATATCTGGGCTCAACTTGTTCCCTCTGCCTCATCTGTCCTTATCAGTCATTTATCCCCCTCCACCTCTATCTGTCAGCATATCGGGACCCTACTTCTGTCCCAAAGGTTTTGTCCCTGAGGTCTCCCTTGGTCTGGAAATGATTTTACTGCTCCTTGTTCCCACTTGGTATCTCCAGTTACGGTGTTTATCTTATAATTCAGTTATCTATGTATGCAAACTACGTGAGGCCAAGCAATATGCTTTATTCAGCTTGATGGGCTTGTGCTTGGTAAAATCTCAATTTGGCCACAGTTTACTTCTGTGGCAAGGTTATAACCAGATTGTGCCAGACCAGAAACCGCAATAACGTCAGAAAAGAACTTCAAACTGGTTTACCAAGAGAAGAGTTTTTTTAAAAACCAACCATGCCAAACCACAAGTTCACAGCGTTTTGGACAGGTAGCCAAGACCAAGACCTTTTCAAGCTTCCTTAGCACTATGAACCCACTGATCTGGCATGAAATTTAAAAAAAGCCAAACTATGCAACTTGATTTGGTCATGTTGGATAACACCAACTATCCAGCTCTGCAGGCAAGGAGTTAGTGTGAAATGGTTAACTTTTCCCTGCTCCTTCCATAAGGAATAGATCCCAAGTGCTATCTGCCCCAACCATGCTGGGTTGGAGGGCAAGGTATCTTGGGTGGGTGTACACTAGGTAAAATCAAAGCAAAATTTAAAATGAAGACCAACACACCATATTTTTAAATATTTAAAATTTGTAAATTATAATCATACACAGTTAATTGAAATATGTTCGATCCTCTTACCTTGACTACTAAACCCTGAGAACAACGTAGAAGACTAGGTGCAAGTGTGGAATTCTCCAGCACTTTGCAACATGGTGCTCAAGAAAAGCCTGTCCCTACTGTTTTCAGCAATCCACTCCAGTACTCTTGCCTGGAAAATCCCATGGACAGAGGAGAATGCTAGGTACAGTCCATGGGGTCGCAAAGAGTCGGACATGACTAGTGACTTCACTCACTCACTCACTCACTGTTTTCCAGGACCCCTCCTCCCCCTGGCTGCATCCTGCACCAGGAGTGTCTTGCATACACATAAATGTAAACATCCTAGCCCGCGCATTCAAGCTGCACCATACTTCTCACAAAGTAGTGCCCATTGACTAGCTCTCCCAGGTGCAGAGTTTATCCTGAGGAACAGTCCTTACTAGGGAAGAAGGCTGGGCAATCCCCAGAAGCAAGTTCAAGACCTCTTAAACAGGGAATTATTGGGTCTAGAAGCATGGTCTTGAAGGAAGGATATAGGCTTCACGTGAACACCTTTCTTTGGTCTCATGGACCGGGTGCCCTAGCCAGACAAGGGCCAGAGTAAAGTCTTCCAAAGGTTAGGGCCTGGGTCAGGAACCCCTCTTACTTGCAACTAAGGGTCAGTACCAGAGAAAGTGACTACGATCTAGGTACTAACAGTGGTAACAAAGAGGAAGGCAGTTTCCAACACTTCAAGGTTGGACACACTGGTAGAACCATGACCAGTTCAGTTCAGTTCAGTCGCTCAGTCGTGTCCGACTCTTTGCGACCCCATGAATCGCAGCATGCCAGGCCTCCCTGTTCATCACCATCTCTCGGAGTTCACTCAGACTCACATCCATCGAGTCAGTGATGCCATCCAGCCATCTCATCCTCGGTCATCCCCTTCTCCTCCTGCCCCCAATCCCTCCCAGCATCAGAGTCTTTTCCAATGAGTCAACTCTTCGCATGAGGTGGCCAAAGTACTGGAGTTTCAGCTT
>SJYT01019276.1:0-135783 GCA_006410635.1 Cephalophus harveyi | reverse complement strand
CCTTCATTCTTTCTGGACTTATTGCTCCACTGATCTCCAGTAGCATATTGGGCACCTAATGACCTGGGGAGTTCCTCTTTTGATATCCTATCATTTTGCCTGTTCATACTGTTCATGGGGTTCTCAAGGCAAGAATACTGAAGTGGCTTGCCATTCCCTTCTCCAGTGGACCACGTTCTGTCAGCCCTCTCCACCATGACCCGCCCGCCTTGGGTTGCCCTGCAGGCATGGCTTGGTTTCATTGAGTTAGACAAGGCTGTGGTCCTACCATGACCAGTGTACCTTAAAATATCTTCTATATTTACATTAACACCAGATGATCTCATTCAGTTTTATGAATTTCAGTATCACCTCTATGCAAAGCAAAGCTGTTACTGCCATCATATCTACGCTGTAAGAATTGATACAGGAAGTTTATCAAGTGGAAGGACATTGAAACTAGAAGAAAAGTTGGATCTACTTTAAAGAATGAAGAGAAATGAAAATTAAAACCAAAGCCCAAGAAGAATAAATAGTAAAACAGTATTAGTGATAAAATTAAATCTTAAAAAAAATCATTTAACCCAAAATAAGGCAAGACAAGGGAAAAGAGGAAAAGAGGAACAAAGACACATGGCATAAATATAAATCACAGGATACTAGATTTAAACATATCAAATTGATAATGATACTAAATGTAATTGGTCTAATCACTTGACTTAAAATGCAGAGTCTTTCAAAATAGATAAGAAGGTAAGACATAACTAAACTATGTCTAAAGAAACATAATTTAAATAAAAAGACACAGGTAAATCAAAAGTAAAATGCCAGAAAGTGGTACATCATGAAGTACCAAGCAAAAGATACCTGGAATGGCTATATTTTTATCAAACAAAAGATAATTTGCAATAAGGAATATTCAGTCAGTTCAGTGGCTCAGTTATGTCCAACTCTTTGTGACCCCATGGACTGCAGCACGCCAGGCTTTAAATCAAAAGTAAAATGCCAGAAAGTGGTACATCATGAAGTACCAAGCAAAAGATACCTGGAATGGCTATATTTTTATCAAACAAAAGATAATTTGCAATAAGGAATATTCAGTCAGTTCAGTGGCTCAGTTATGTCCAACTCTTTGTGACCCCATGGACTGCAGCACGCCAGGCTTCCTTGTCCATCACCAACTCCTGGAGGCTACTCAAACTCACGACCATCATGTCAGTGATGCCATCCAACCATCTCATCCTCTGTCATCCCCTCTCCTTCCCTCTTCAATCCTTCCCAGCATCAAGGTCTTTTCCAATGAATGTTCTTCACATCAGGTGGCCAAGGTATTGGAGTTTCAGCTTCAGCATCAGTCCTTCCAATGAATTTTCAGGACTGATTTCCTTTAGGATGGATTGGTTGGATCTCCTTGCAGTCCAAGGGACTCTCAAGAGTCTTCTCCAACACCACAGTTCAAAAGCATCAATTCTTTGGTGTTCAGCTTTCTTTATAGTCCAACTCTCACATCCATACATGACTACTGGAAAAACCATAGTTTTGACCACATGGACCTTTGTTGACAAAATAATGTCTCTGCTTTTTAATATGCTGTCTAGGTTGGTCTTAGCTTTTCTTCCAAGGAACAAGCGTCTTTTAATTTCATGGCTGCAGTCACCACCTGCAGTGATTTGGAGCCTCAAAAAATAAAGTCTCTCACCATTTTCATTGTTTCCTCCATCTATTTGCAATGAAGTGATGGGACCGGATGCCATGATCTTAGTTTTCTGAATGTTGAGCTTTAAGCCAACTTTTTCACTCTCCTCTTTCACTTTCATCAAGAGGCTCTTTAGTTCTTTGTTTTCTGCCATAAGGGTGGTGTCACCTCCATATCTGAGGTTATTGATATTTCTCCCAGCAGTCTTGATTCCAGCTTGTGTTTCATCCAGTCCAGCATTTCTCATGTTGTGCTCTATATATAAGTTAAATAAGCAGGGTGACCATATACAGCCTTGACGTACTCCTTTCCCAATTTGGAACACGTCTGTTGTTCCATGTCCAGTTCTAACTGTTGCTTCCTGACCTGCATACAGATTTCTCAAGAGGCAGGTCAGGTGGCTGGTATTCCCATCTCTTTAGGAATTTTCCACAGTTTGCTGTGATCCACACAGTCAAAGGCTTTGGCGTCAATAAAGCAAAAGCAGATGTTTTTCTGGAACTCTCTTACTTTTTTGATGATCCAATGGATGTTGATAATTTGATCTATGGTTCCTCTGCTTTTTCTAAATCCAACTTGAACATCTGGAAGTTCATAAGTCACATACTGTTGAAGCCTGGCTTGGAGAATTTTGAGTGAGATGAGTGCTTAAACAACGATTGTTTGGAGGAAAGGTTATTTGTCAATGAAGACAACTTTAATGAGTTTCTTGAAGAGGTCCTGAGCCTTCCATTCAAACAGGCAATACCCCTGACACCACCATTGAAGTTCCTCAGGTTACTGATAGTAGGACTGAAATACATGCAAAGTTGCCAAGAATGCAGTACCTCTGAGCAGCTCCATGAAAAAGAAGAGTCAATTGAGGAAGTCCCCTAACAGAAAAAGAAAATCTAGAACATGCTACCACCTCAATTACCGATTCTGATTCATCTGTAGCAGTCACAGTACTAGAAGCAGACAGTTGTGATTAAGTTGCATGCTTACAACATGAGGCTCTTGATGTTTCTCAAATGCTATTTGCAAAGTCTCAGCAATCTAAGTTAGAAAAGGAACCTGAATTTATAAAAGATAAAAATGTTGTTGATGTAAATGAAAAAAAAAAAAGATAATTTAAAAGAACCAGTAATAACTGAAGAGAAAGAATTGGATGAAAATCAACCATCTTCATTAGTGAACAAAACCGCAGTTCACAATACCCCTGGTTTTGACCACTAAAGTAAACCAATATGCAAGACGATAGTGATCAGGAAGCTTCCATAACCCTCTTATCCCTATCTATCAGAAGGCAGACAGAATGAAAGCCACAATCACAGAAAACTAACCAAACTGATCATATGGACCACAGCCTTGTCTAGCCTAATGAAACTATGAGCCAGGCTGTTTATGGCTTGGGCCACCGAAGTTGGATGGGTCATGGCAGAGAGTTCTGATAAAAAGTGGTCCACTGGAGAAGGGAATGGCAAACCCCTTCAGTATTCTTGCTTTGAGAACCCCATGCTGCTGCTGCTGCTGCTGCTGCTAAGGCGCTTCAGTCGTGTCCAACTCTCTGCGACCCCATAGACAGCAGCCCACCAGGCTCCCCTGTCCCTGGGATTCTCCAGGCAAGAACACTGGAATGGGTTGCCATTTCCTTCTCCAATGCATGAAAGTGAAAAGTGAAAGTGAAGTTGCTCAGTCGTGTCCAACTCTTAGCGACCCCATGGACTGCAGCCTACCAGGCTCCTCCATCTATGGGATTTTCCAGGCAAGAGTACTGGAGTTGGTTGCATTGCCTTCTCCAGTGAGAACCCCATGAACAGTATGAACCCCATGAACAGTATGAAAAGGAATACTACCAGGCACAAATAGGAATTATTTTATAAAATTGATCAAATCATCAGAAAATGAAAATCGCTCGATTGTGTCCAAGTCTTTGCAACCCCACGGACTATACAGTCCATAGAATTCTCCAGGCCAGAATACTGGAGTGGGTAGCTGTTCCCTTCTCCAGGGGATCTTCCCAACCCGGAGATAGAACCCAGGTCTCCAGAATTGCAGGCAGATTCTTTACCAGCTGAGCCACAGGGGAAGGCCAAGAATACTGGAGTGGGTAGCCTATCCCTTCTCCAAATTGCAGGTGGATTCTTTACCAGCTGAGCTAGCAGGGAAGCTGGAAATCATCAGAGTTCAGTTCAGTTCAGTTCAGTTCAGTCACTGTCGTGTCTAACTCTTTGCCACCCCATGGACTGTAGCAAGTCAGCCTTACTTGCCTATCACCAACTCCTGGACTTTGCTCAAATTCATGTCCAAGTCGGTGATGCCATCCAACCATCTTATCCTCTGTCATACCAAGAATACTGGAGTGGGTAGCCTATCCCTTCTCCAAATTGCAGGTGGATTCTTTACCAGCTGAGCTAGCAGGGAAGCTGGAAATCATCAGAGTTCAGTTCAGTTCAGTTCAGTCACTGTCGTGTCTAACTCTTTGCCACCCCATGGACTGTAGCAAGTCAGCCTTACTTGCCTATCACCAACTCCTGGACTTTGCTCAAATTCATGTCCATCAAGTCGGTGATGCCATCCAACCATCTTATCCTCTGTCATCCCCTTCTGTTTCTGCTTTCAATCTTTCCCAGAATCAGGGTCTTTTCCAATGAGTCAGTTGTTCTTCACATCAGGTGGCCAAAGTATTGGAGTTTCAGCTTTAGCATCAGTCTTTCCAGTGAATATTCAGGACTGATTTCCTAGAAGACCTAAATAATGCTATCAAACTAACCTGAACTAACTGGGATTTATAGAACAACAGCAGAATATACTTTTTTTTTCTAATATTCATGAAACAGTCACTAGACCACATTCCTGGTCAGAAATCTGCTTCATTTATTTTAAAGTATTGAAATTATACAGAGGTTGTTTTTGAACAAAATGGAGTTAAATTGAAAATCATAATAAAAATATATGGATAATGCCAAGTTTGGAAATAGAGCATTTGGAAATTTTAAAATATATTTTAAATAATTCATGGGTCAAATAAGCTATCATAAAGGAAATTGGAAAATGTTTAACTGAGTAAAAAATGACCACAAAATATAAATACNGCTTCATTTATTTTAAAGCATTGAAATTATACAGAGGTTGTTTTTGAACAAAATGGAGTTAAATTGAAAATCATAATAAAAATATATGGATAATGCCAAGTTTGGAAATAGAGCATTTGGAAATTTTAAAATATATTTTAAATAATTCATGGGTCAAATAAGCTATCATAAAGGAAATTGGAAAATGTTTAACTGAGTAAAAAATGACCACAAAATATAAATACTTGTAAGATAGAATTAAGGTAATGCTTAAAATGAAATTTTGGTGGCTCAGAAGATAAAGAATCTGCCTGCAATGCAGGATACCTGGGTTTGATCCCTGGGTGGGGGAAGATACCCTGGAGAAGAGAATAGCAACCCACTCCAGTATTCTTGCCTGGAAAATTCCATGGACAGAGGAACCTGGTGGGCTACAGTCCATGGGGTTCCAAAGAGTTAGACTTGACTGAGTGACTAACACTTTCATTTTCACTAAAATGAAATTTACATTATTAAATGCTTACATAAAAAGGAGAAAGACCCAAAGCTATTTGTCTAAGTTTTCAAATTAAGAAGCTGGAGAATAAGAGTATATTAACCCCAAAATAGCAAGAAGGAAGGAAATAATAACAATAAGACAGAAATCAATGAAATAGGAAAATGACAAACAATAGAGAACATCATGAAACCCAAATCTGAGTCTTTGAAAAGATTAAGAAATTTGGCAAATCTGTACTGATCAAGGCAAAAGAGAAAAAGTATAGATTGTCAATATCAAGAATGCAAGATGGGTATCACTACAACTCCTACAGACATTAAAAATATAACAAGTTCATATAATAATCAGCTGTAACAATAAATTTTAAACAAATCTAAAGCTACCAAAAGCATCTAAAGATGCTTTAAAATTTTTTAAATCTTTATAGTTCTATAACTATCAAATAAGATTACTTTATAATTTAAAATGTACCCACATTTAAAATGCAGGCCCAGATGGCTTCACTGCTATATTCCAGCATTTAATTAAGAAAGTATATCAACCAAAAAGCATGTTTCAGAAGGGCTTCCCTGGTGGCTCTGATAGTAAAGAATTTGCCTGAGATGTGGGAGACCCAGGTTCAGTCCTTGGATTGGGAAGATCCCCTAGAGAAGGGATAGTTATGAGTGTTGGTTAAAGTCAAAGATGCACTTGGCTCTGGATCCTGAAGCACATAGTAACAGCTGAAAGTCTGTTCCTGGGAGGTAAAAGGAGCACAAAGTTTCATCTAATAAGTATCACTGCTAAGTCGCTTCAGTCGTGTCCGACTCTATGCGACCCCCATAGACGGCACTCCACTAGGCTCCTCTGTCCCTGGGATTCTCCAGGCAAGAATACTAGAGTGGGTTGCCATTTCCTTTTCCAATGCATGAAAGTGAAAAATGAAAGTGAAGTTGCTCAGTCATGCCCAACTCTTAGTGACCCCATGGACTGCAGCCTACCAGGCTCCTCCATCCATGGGATTTTCCAGGCAAGAGTACCGGAGTGGGGTGCTGTTGCCTTCTCTGGGAATAAGTATCACAGTACTGCATAATCCGCAGATGGTTGAATCCAAGGATACAGAACTTGGGATAAAGAAAGTTGACTATAGAATTAAATGTGGATTTTCCACTGTGTAGGAAATCAGCGCTCCTAACCCCTGAGTTGTTCAGGGTCAACTGTAGTTAGAAATGTTGAATAGAAAAAATAAATACAGTCACAAAGGAAAGAAATGCAAAAGATAGAATCAACTCTAAGTTAACACAAAGAGAATATCAGTTCACTATAATGTACTGGTAAGCTCATCGAAAACATAGCATAAAGAGACAAAGATCTGAATAATTAAGAGAGGAGATAAGAGACATAAAGATAGGTTGTCAAGCCTCCAAAGAGGAGAGAGAAAAAGGTGATAGTAGAGAAGCAATATTTGAAAGAATAACAGCTAAGAATTTTCTATGATTGGAGAAGAAACTGAATCTTCACGTTTGAAATTTGAATGTCAAGCAGGATAAATAAAGATAGATCTATCTTTTAGGCAAAATGTGGTAAAATTGTATAACATTAATGATAACTAAAACTATTAAAAGCTACTAAAAGAAAAAACCAGTCTACAGCAATATTGATTTCCAGAAACAATAGGGTAATTTCTTCACACTAATAAGGGAAAATACCATTAATTAAAAATTTTATAAACAGTTAACAATTAGTTAAGTGAAAGCTAAATTAAGACATTTTTAGACACAAAAGTACCAAGAGAAACTACCTCACCAACCTCAAGAGCTATTAAAAGATATGTTTCATCAAGAAGAAAAGCAAACCCATAGAAAGAAGGTAATTGACAAACACAAAACTTATGAAATAAGCCAACAAACTTAATTAACTAATAGCTTTTATTTTAAAATTGTATTTTGCTTATTTTAGAAGGTAAAAATAAAACTTCACACAACACAAACAAGGATATATTCCTCACAATATATGAGGAATACACAGTGGATAAACTTAAGGCATGCTTAGTTCTGAGTCTTGTCTACTATGAAAAAGTAGACATATAAGGCACTGATAAACTTTGGACTGTCAGAAACAATTTACAGGTGTGTTTGTATGGCAAGTTGTAATTCTATTCAACAAAATTTTTTGTTCTTGCGAGGTTTCCCTGCCTTTAAAATATTTCTCTGAATTACTGACATTAGGCTTGGTCATTGGACTTCTTTGGCCATTGCAATGTATTTGATAATAATATACATTACTTCCAGAACCTTTCAGAACCATTGTGTACTCCATGACTTTTTTTCCCTCTGTTTTCAAACTAGCATTGCCAGATAAATTGCAGGCTAGCCCATTAAACTTGATTTTCAGAAAAATAACCTACAAGTTTTAGTATATGGCCCATACAATATTTATGACATGCTTACACTAAAAACTTACTCACTGCTATCTGAAATTCAAATTTAACTGACATAAATATCCTTCTCCAAAATTAACTCAAAGTGTTTCACAGAATTAATGTAAAACACAAAACTGTAAAATTCCTTGAAGATAACATAGAAGAAAATCTAGACAACCTTGGGTGTGGTAATGACTTTTAAAATGCAAGATCAAGGACCTGATTTGTGAAAGAAATAATTAATAAGTTGGACTTCATTAAAATTTAAAACTTCTGCTCTGAAAAAACAAACAAACAGTGTCAAGAGACTACCAAGACAAGACACACATTGGGAGAAAACATTTATAAAAGACATTTCTGATAAAGGACTGTTATCCAAAATATACATAGAACTGTTAACAACAAATAACCTGATTTTAAAGTGAATCAAAAATCTTAACAAGCATCTAACCAAAGAAGATGCACAAATGACAACTAAACATATGAAAAGATGCTCTACATAATATGACATTCAGTTCAGTTCAGTTCAGTCGCTCAGTCATGTCCGACTCTTTGCGACCCCATGAATCGCAGCATGCCAGGCCTCCCTGTCCATCACCATCTCCCGGAGTTCACTCAGACTCACATTCATCGAGTCAGTGATGTCATCCAGCCATCTCATCCTCTGTCGTCACCTTCTCCTCCTGCCCCCAACCCCTCCCAGCATCAGTCTTTTCCAATGAGTCAACTCTTTGCATGAGGTGGCCAAAGTACTGGAGTTTCAGCTTTAGCATCATTCCTTCCAAAGAAATCCCAGGGCTGATCTCCTTCAGATTGGACTGGTTGGATCTCCTTGCAGTCCAAGGGATTCTCAAGAGTCTTCTCCAACACCACAGTTCAAAAGCATCAGTTCTTCGGTGCTCAGCTTTCTTCACAGTCCACCTCTCACATCCATACATGACTACTGGAAAAACCATAGCCTTGTCTAGACGGACCTTTGTTGGCAAAGTAATGTCTCTGCTTTTCAATATGCTGTCTAGGTTGGTCATAACTTTCCTTCCAAGGAGTAAGCATCTTTTAATTTCATGGCTGCAGTTACCATCTGCAGTGATTATAGATACTTGCAAAGTTATACCCACAAATGGTTTCTATCCAGCATGTTATTTAAAACGCTTAGAAATCAATAAGAAAAAGAATCAATGCAATGAAGTATGTTCAAATGAACTGGCAATTCATAGGAAAGAAAACTTGAATAATAATAAATGTATGAAAATGTGCTCAACCTCATTAACATTTGTGGAATGCAAATTATAACAAAAATGAGATATAGTTTCACATCCCTCACATTCATGAAAATTCAGAATTATGGCAATGCCAAGTGTTGATGAGAACATGGAACAATGGTAACATTCATGCCTGTTGGTGGAAGGGTAAATTGATACCACTGCTTGAGAAACACATTTTGGCATCTCTCGGAGAAGGCAATGGCAACCCACTCCAGTCCTCTTGCCTGGAAAACCCCATGGACGGAGGAGCCTGGTAGGCTGCAGTCCATGGGGTCGCTAAGAGTCGGACATGACTGAGTGACTTCACTTTCACTTTTCACTTTGATGCATTAGAGAAGGAAATGGCAACCCACTCCAGTGTTCTTGTCTGGAGAATCCCAGGGACAGGGGAGCCTAATGGGCTGCCATCTATGGGGTTGCACAGAGTTGGACACGACTGAAGCGACTTAGCAGCAGCAGCAGGGAACACAGAAGATATCTATGCTCTCCAACACAACATTCTAGAGAAATTTTAACATGTGAGTGCAAGAAAACATGTGCAGGAATACTTATTGCAGCTTTTACATGGGAGTAAAAACTTGGAAATAGTTTAAATATCTATCAGAAGGATGGATAAACTGTGATACATTTACATAATGGAATATCATTCAGCACTTTAAATGAAGCTGAGAGAGTAGCATATATATATATGTAAAATATCAATTACAGAATGATACAGACAGCATAAAGCCATCTATATAAAATTTTAAATTGTGCAAAATTCGCTACTTACAGCTTAGAAATGGATACATAGATAGCAAAAGTATTAAATTCAGTATGAGAATTAAGGAGAGTGGTTATCTTTCAGAAGAGAAAGAAGTTAATAGAATAGGGGGTAGGTACCCAGGGGATTCCATTTGTATCTGTCAATGTAATTCTTTATTTATCTAAAAGAAAAAACCCTATATGCTTCTTTATATTTGAAATATTTCACAATGACTTATAAATTCAGAAGGAAAAGTAAAATCAAGGAGTTGACAGTGCTTCTCTCTGAGTATATGAATTTATTTTATTATTGTTTTAGGATTTCTCTTTTTCATTGTTGTTCAAAGAAGGAAATTCTTTTTTTTCCTGAATATTAAATAATGAGGTTTTTCTCTGACCTGAATATTTTGGGTGTGTATATGAGTATATATATATGTGTGTGTGTGTATCTCTGTATATACACACATACATATATGTGTGTATGTGTGATACTACACATATTTTTTAATAGTAACAATGACAACACAATTGGAGACCTTTTTTCTCTCCATCAGTTTTCTGGAATGCTTGGTGGAAAAGGATTTTTCTGGACCATGCAGATGGTAACCTCACAAAGGTCGTGGCATGTGCGGAATGGCCTCACCCATGGTGGTTTCCATGGTGGTTTCACTGGAAACCAGTTTCTGGCTATTTCACCATCTCAGGAGAGGTGAGAGATGTTGCTCTGAGACACCCAGTCTGCACCGCTTCTACCTGAGAGGCCCTGCCCAGCCTTGAAATCATTTCTGAAACTAATGAGATCAGCAGCTTTTC
This sequence comes from Cephalophus harveyi, assembly GCA_006410635.1. Lineage (NCBI taxonomy): Eukaryota > Metazoa > Chordata > Mammalia > Artiodactyla > Bovidae > Cephalophus > Cephalophus harveyi. The sequence continues at coordinate 125,333 of SJYT01019276.1, read as the reverse complement.
ACGAAACCATGAGTCATCTCTATCGGTGAAGATTTCCAGGAGCCTGAGGAGAGCCTTCAAGTGCCGGCTTCACCAGGTGTGCTAGAATCACCAACCCTTCCCCAGCACCTAGTGCCATTGCCCACAGTCATGAGGTCACAACAGCCAAAGGAAATTTCTTGGGTTTCAGGTGAAGACTGTAAAAGTAATGCAATCCCAATAAAAATTCCAGTCAGATTGTTTTTCAGGAACTTTATCATTTAACACTTACATTAGCTCACAACTAATTAAGACATTACTAATTTTAAGACACGTTAGAAGACCAGTAATATTAACTGTATGGTATTCAACAGAAACAGACAAATCAGTCAGTGGAAGAGAAGAAAGCAGTGTCATATAAAGACAGATAGATAGTCTGAAAGATTTATTGAGACACTTGCTTAATAAATAACATTGAGAAACTAGAAATTTGACTATTATAGGAAAAAATACTGAAGCTAGATTACTAACCCCATTAATAAGGGTAGATTTTAGACAGATAAAAACCTCAGATCTGCAGATGATACCACCCTTATGGCAGAAAGTGAAGAAGAACTAAAGAGCCTCTTGATGAAAGTGAAAGAAGAGAGTGAAAAAGTTGGCTTAAAACTCAACATTCAGAAAACTAAGATTATGGCACCTGTTCCCATCACTTCATGGGAAATAGATGGGGAAGCAGTGGAAACAGTGGCTGACTTTATTTTGGGGGGCTCCCAAATCACTGCAAATGGTGACTGCAGCCATGAAATTAAAAGACACTTGCTCCTTGGAAGAAAAGCTATGACAAACCTAAACAGCATATTAAAAAGCAGAGACATTACTTTGCCGACAAAGGTCCACATAGTCAAAGCTATGGTTTTTCCAGTAGTCATGTATGGATGGGAGAAGGCAATGGCATCCCACTCCGGTACTCTTGCCTGGAAACTCCCATGGACAGAGGAGCCTGGTAGGCTGCAGTCCATGGGGTCGCTGAGTCAGACACGACTGAGCGACTTCACTTTCATTTTTCACTTTCATGCATTGGAGAAGGAAATGGCAACCCACTCCAGGGTTCTTGCCTGGAGAATCCCAGGGATGGCGGAGCCCAGTGGGCTGCCATCTGTGGGGTCGCACAGAGTCGGACACGACTGAAGCGACTTAGCAGCAGCAGCAGCAGCATGTATGGATGTGAGAGTTGGACTATAAAGAAAGCTGAGCACTGAAGAATTGATGCTTTTGAATTGTGGTGTTGGAGAAGACTCTTTAGAGTCCCTTGGACTGCAAGGAAGCCCAACCAGTCCAGCCTAAAGGAAATCAGTCCTGAACATTCATTGGAAAGACTGATGCTAAAGCTGAAACTCCCAATACTTTGGCCACCTCATGCGAAGAACTGACTCATCGGAAAAGACCCTGATGCTGGGAAAAATTGAAAGCAGGAGAAGGGGACGAGAGAGGATGAGGTGGTTGGATGGCATCACCGACTCAATGGACATGAGTTTCAGTAAACTCTGGGAGTTGGTGATGGACAGGGAGGCCTGGCGTGCTGCAGTCCATGGGGTCACAAAGAGTCGAACATGACTGAGTGATGAACTGAACTGAAAAACCTAAATGTGAGCACTAAAACTATAAAATTAATAGACTAAACTGTAGAATATGGAGAGAATTTAAAACACTATTATACCTATGCTACCCACTCCAGTATTCTTGGGCTTCCCTTGTGGCTCTGCTGGTAAAGAATCAGCCTGCAATGTGGGAGACCTGGCTTCAGTCCCTGGATTGGGAATATCCCCTGGAGCAGGGAAAGGTTACCCACTCCAGTATTCTGACCTGGAGAATTCTATGACTATATAGTCCATTGGGTCACAAAGAGTCCCACACGACTGAGTGACTTTCACTTTCACTTCGCTTTCATACCTAATGTAAAAAGTAAAATATTGAATGAGGTATATAATCAAACATGATTTACATACAATAGAAGTAATACACACAGTGTTAATCACTCAGCTGTGTCTGACTCTAGATCCCATAGACTGTAGCCTCTGTCCATGGACTTTTCAAGGATACTAAAGTGAGTTGCCATCTCCTTCTCCAGGGGATCTTCCCAACCCAAGGATCGAACCCAGGTGTTCTGCACTGTGGGCAGATTCTTCACCGTTTGAGACACCAGGGAAGCCCTACTATATAATCAAACATAAGTGAAAGTGAAGTCGTGTCCGACTCTGCGACCCCATGGACTAGTAGGCTACCAGGCTCCTCCCTCCATGGGATTCTCTAGGCAAGAGTACTGGAGTGGGCTGCCATTTCCTTCTCCAGGGGATCTTCCCGACCCAGGGATCGAACCTGGATCTCCCGTATTCCAGGCAGACACTTTAATCTCTGAGCCACATAATTTACATAAAATTGAAATAGTACACATATAATATATACTTGAAGAACACGCATTAAAAAAACAAAACGTGAATGTGAACCACCACAACAAACACATAGATAGAATAGAATGGTTGTTCATGGAAGTGGGTATGAAAAAAAAAAGACAATAAATAAGTAAGTCAAGTAAAAAAGAAACCCTTGAGGGGCCACTAAAAATTATGTCCCATAAACTGAAGAGTGTGATTAACTCTGCAACTGAAGATACACTTGCCCTGTAAATGCTCATACTCTCATATGGAAAAAGATACTACAAACATTAAAGAAATTGTATATGTATTAAGGAATTCATGTGCCATTCGGCAAAGAAGAGATACTCATTATACAGATACTCCTATTTAAGCCAGGCAGATCATAATAAAACCATCATCTAGGGTGTATTACAGCATAATAAAGAGTGTAAGTAAGTAAGTGTTAGTCGTTCAGTCATGCCTGACTCTTTGTGACCCCATGGACTGTAGCCCACCAGGCTCCTCTGTCCATGAGATTTTCCAGGCAAGGATATGGGAGTGGGTTGTCATTTCCTTCTCCAGGGGATCTTCCCAACCCAGGGATCAAACCTGGGTTTCCTGCACTGCAGGCAAATTCTTTACTGACTGAGTAACTAACATCTATTTTTTTTTTTTAATGGACAAAAGATCCTAGGTGTCTTCTTCTAGAAGTATATTAATGGAACTGTTTATTCAATAAAAATCGAAGCACAAATTACCTGAGGCAATGCATCACAGATGCATGTGTGGGAATTGATGGAAATGCATTAGGGTATTGCCATCTTCATCAGCACTTTGGATAATAAATGACAGAAATGTGAGCCTATCTATCTTTTGCAGTATCGATAAACAGTATATTACTTACATTTATCTAAGTTTTTAGATTTTATGATTTTGTAGAAGAAAAAAGTACCAACAAAGAAAATGAACCTTTCCTTTGTGCTCTTTTCTCTCCCATCTCTAGAATTTCTCCCCCATCATCTTTTAATACTTTTCCTACTTTAATTAAATAAGAAAGAATAATCTTAAAGATTTGCTGGGCTTCCTTGGAAGCTCAGACACTAAAAAATCTGCCAGGAGTACAGGAGACCCAGGTTCAAACTCTTGGGTGGGAAGATCCCCGAGAGAAGGGAATGGCTACCCACTTAAGTATTCTTGCCTGGAGAATTCCTTGGACAGAGGAGCTTGGTGGGCTATAATCTGTGGGGTCACAAAGAGCTGGACACAACTGAGTGATTTTCACTTCACTCACTTCATTCACAATCCTAAAGGAAATCAACCCTGAATATTCATTGGAAGGCTGTTGCTGAAGTTGAAGCTCCAATACTTTGGACACATACTGTGAAGAGCTGAATCATTGGAAAAGACCTTGATGATAGGAAACATTCAAGGCAAAAGGAGAGGGAGGCAGCAGAGGATGAGATGGTTACATAGCATCATCAACTCAATGGACACGAATGTGAGCAAACTCTAGGAGATAGGGAAGGACAGAGGAGCCTGGCATGCTGCAGTCCTTGGGTTCGAAAAGAGTTAGACATGACTTAGTGACTAAACAACAATAACAACCTTATTTAAATGGTAAAAAGGTTGAAATAACAAAAACGCCCCCAAAATAGGAGAATAGCTAAGCCAATGATGGTTCCTGTTTGATAGACTATTATAGACTCATGAAAATTATATTAAAGTAGAAGAGGAAGAATGAACACTAAGGAAGGGATGATGCATTGTGGCTGGAAACACAGGTCCACGAGCAGAGCTCAGTTTCTCCCCATGAGTTGTTCTGGCTGGAACTTCTGGTGATTTGTCTCATCTGCATTGCAAGCATTATTTAACAAATTCCACACCTCTACCAATTATTTAGAAATTCAGAATGGTTTTCGCTGACAGTGGGAGGTCATGCAGGAAAAAATATTTTTTCAAAACTGATTGGATGGACGAGGGCATAGGGATTTGTAGAGGCATCATAAGTAATTCTGGCATAGCACTACTTAATTTCATCTGTGTTAATTGAGTGTAAGATACTCCACTATTTTATGTATCATTAAGTAAGAAAAACACTGTCAATTTCACTATGACATAATAGAGTCCTTAAAAAAAAAAAAATACAGCAGTCTGGAAAGCTGGGGTGTATGTCCCAACCCTTCTACTTCTAGCTATGCATCTGTGAACACATGAACTAACCTCTCTAAGCCACAGTGTCAGCATTTGTAATAAGAAAACAGTAATAGGATCCATTGAGAAGTCTATGTAGAGATTAAACGAGAAGAAAACACAGTGTTTAGCATGGTGTCTAGAACATAATGAAACAATGGAATGGTTACAAATTGGGAAAGGAGTACATCAAGGCTGTGTATTGTCACCCTGCTTATTTAACTTATATGCAGAGTACATCATGAGAAACGCTGGGCTGGATGAAGCACAAGCTGGAATCAAGATTGCTGGGAGAAATATCAATAACCTGAGATATACAGAAGACACCTCCCTTATGTAAAAAAAAAAAAAAAAANATTTAACTTATATGCAGAGTACATCATGAGAAACGCTGGGCTGGATGAAGCACAAGCTGGAATCAAGATTGCTGGGAGAAATATCAATAACCTGAGATATACAGAAGACACCTCCCTTATGTAAAAAAAAAAAAAAAAACCAAAGAGGAACTAAAAAACCTCTTGATGGAAGTGAAAGAGGAAAGTGAAAAAGTTGACTTAAAACTCAGCATTCAGAAAACTAAGATCATGGCATCCAGTCCCACACTTCATGGCAAATAGATGGGGAAAAAATGGAAATAGTGACAGACTTTACCTTCTGAGGCTCCACAATCACTACAGATGGTGACTGCAGCCATGAAATTGTTGCTTGCTCCTTGGAAGACAAGCTATGACAAACCTAGACAGCATAAAAAGCAGAGACATTACTTTGTCAACAAAGGTCCGTCTATTGGTCAAGGCTGTGGTTTTTCCAGTGGTCATGTATGGATGTGAGAGTTGGACTATAAAGAAAGCTGAGGGCCAAAGAATTGATGCTTTTGAACTGTGGTGTTGGAGAAGACTCTTGAGAGTCCCTTGGACAGCAAGGAGATCCAACCAGTCAATCCTAAAGGAAATCAACCCTGAATATTCATTGGAAGGACTGATGCTGAAGCTGAAGCTCCAATACTTGGTCACCTCAGGTAAAGAACTGACTCATTGGAAAAGACCCTGATGCTGGGAAAGATGGAAGGTGAGAGGAGAAGGGGACAACAGAGGATGAGATGGTTGGATAGCATCACCAACTCAATGGACATGAATTTGAGCAAGTTCTGGGAGTTGGTGATGGACAGGGAAGCCTGGCGTGCTGCAGTTCATAGGGTTGCAAAGAGTAGGACACGACAAGCAACTGAACTGAACTGAACTAATACATACAGGCCATTGATACTTAAAATATATTAGAAATTTTAGGATGAATGAAAAGTTTGTAAGAATATAGAATGTGCTCCCAGAGTTAGCATGCTCAGTCATGTCTGATTCTTTGTGACGCCATGGACTATAGCCAGCCAGGCTCTTCTGTCCATGGAGTTCTTCAGCAAGAATACTGGAATAGGTTGCCTTCTCCAGAGGATCTTCCTGACTCAGGGATCGAACTCGGGTCTCCTGCATTGCTGGCAAATTCTCTACCATCTGAGCCACCAGGGAAACCCCAAAAGTTGGATAATAATATAGTATGTGCTCATGGTATAATGTAATGAAAAAGAAAGAGATAGCATTACTATAATCTCAACTATATATATTTTAAAGTAATGTATAGGAAAAATACTGCAAAGAAATAGATCAAAATTTTCACATATGTGTTAACATATATAATACACATTTGGAAGGTAAAACTATGGATTGTTTTTTCTTTTTGTATTTTCCTGGCTTCCTAACTTCTCTATAAAATTAATTTTAATGGGAAAAAGGTATTTGATTACTTTTATGATTTATTCCTAGGTGGTTTTTTCATACTTGGGTACCACCATTGGATGAGGAAACAAATGCACCCTCAATGTGGCTACAAAGCATCAGTCCTACCACTTCTTATTCTAGCCTGAGGACATTGCTAATTAAACAAAGCCTCCTGTGATTCTCACCCTGAATTCTAGTAATACCTGATATTTACAATCCTTAAAACAGTAGTCCAGCTCTTTCCTTCTAATCAATTGAAACAGCACAAACTGGTAAAGCCTATCTTTGGTCTCATGCATTATTCCTCCCCGGGATATTTATACATTAACTATTAACATATTTGATCACTAGATCAAAACTTCAGGCTAAAAAAAAAAAAAAAAAAGAAAAAAATCAAGGTGGAATTTTAGGAGGCCAATTTTTGGGAAAGGAGATTTGGAAAGAAGGACCTTTCAACTGCAACACCTTCATTTTCTTTTACCAAAAGACCATAGGCTTACCAGCAGAGTTTCGTGTCTGTAAACCACTTGTGCTGGTCAGGCACTGTACTCCAACCTTGGTTTTACCTCTAAGATCCTGTGAACTCATCCCTTTTTATATTCCAGGCACCTGGCTCTTGGCAGATGTTAAATCAATTGGTTGCCCAGTGATCAATTTCTTCTAGCAAAAAAAAGACCTCTTCCCTTCCTAGCAAAGCCATACATTTCCCCTCACTCTCAGACTTTGTGCCTCACCTCTTCAGACCTCTTCTACCAGGATGGCACAGCCCACTCTGCCTGATGCGTGAACTAGACTAGTCCTCCCAGACGTGTCCTGGAGCCAGTTTCCCAGGAGATGAGAACAGGTGGTCAGGGCCATGCCATGCCCATGCTGTGGAAAGCCACTGGAAATGACTGGCAAGTGAGTCATATAGCTGTGTCACTGTTTGTTTACAGGGACCAAAGCTACATTTGTTCCAAGCTTGTAGATTCAGAGAAGAAAAAAAAAAAATCTCAGGAAAAAACCAGAGGTTCATATTATTCCAAATTACCTGCAGAAGGCAGAGTGATAGGCGGCCTGCAGGTGGAAATAAGACAGCTCTTGAAATTCCACTGAAAGGCTGCAGGCACCTGTCCCCAGGTGTCTTGGGTAGCTGGCAGAGAGATGTTTCCCTATGAAAAGACTGAAGAAGAGATATTGTCTTTGATGTGCCCAGAGAAGGGGTTCTTGGACAACCTTTGGAATTGTTGGTTAGTATGGCAGAGAAAACTTGTGACTTGGTTTCAGAAAGCCTGCATTCAAGTTCTGCTTCTCTCACCTAATGATGGTATGATCTTGAGTGAGTCTCTTAACTTCCCTGAGTGTCAGTTTTGTCATCTGTAAGCTGGTGGCAGTAATTCCAGGGTGTTGAGATAATTCAGAGAGTTTACATGAATCTCCCAGCGTATAGGAAGTGCTCAGTGAATGTTTCATTCCTTATCCATTCTCTTTCCAATGTATTCAAGTGTGGAAAGGCTAGGAGAGATTCTGTGATTTGCCAAAGGTCTCCCACATCAGTGGTGACCTCCATTTTCTGTCTGGAAAGTGGGAGAACTGGGACTCGAGTCTAGTTAGTTGCCTGTTTTAAAATCAAGGAATTTTCCTGGTAGTCTAGTGGTTGAAACTCTGTGTTTCTAATGCAGGCGTTTGGGTTTGATCCCTGGTTGGGGAACTATGATCCCCGATGCCATGCAATGTGGAAAATAATTAAAGTAAAAGAAAATTACTTACAAAAATAAAATCAAATGCATTTTTCTGAAAATTCTTTTTGCTCTTGCCAATCAATGCCAACTGATGGAGGCCTAGTCAGAACCGAAGCTGAGGAGGGGGACACACATTCTTAGGGCCGAGAGAGGAGAAAATCCGACAGGCAGAGCTCACTGAAAAAGCCCTTAGTTCTGTGCTGCTGCCATCCTTGGCAGCCGGTGAACCAGGCAGAGGCAGCACATGGGAGCGTCCAGCCCAGCATCGTCACATGTGGCTGCTGCCTGCCGTCACCTGGCACAGCTGACCCAGGACCCTCTCACTGTAACAGCAACAGCCATACGATGACAGCTCCCACGTACTGACTGCTTCCCGTGTAGCCAGTCACAGGCCAAACATGTCCCTTCGCAAGGTTGCTGTGAAGATGCCATAAGGTACTGTCTACAAGTGGTCTATATAGTAAGTGTTCAATTAATGGTTGCTTTGGGCACTTTATATACAGGCCCCTTTCATCTTTCCAGTGACTTTATAAATTGCTTATTATCAAAGTCTCTGGGCTTTCCTGGTGGTTCAGACAGTAAAGAATCTGCTTGCAATGTGGGAGATTCAGGTATGATCCCTGGGGAAGATCCCCTGGAGAAGGGAATAGCAATCCACTCCAGCATTCTTGCCTGGAAAATTCCATGGACAGAGGAGCCTTGTGGGCTACGGTCTATGGGATTGCAAAGAGTCAGACATGACTGAGTGACTAACACTACCACTGAGGATATTGAGGCTTAGTGGATAAAGGAACTTGGTCACAGACAAAAAGCTGACCATCAGTAGAAATCAGGATTTAAAGTCGATATATCTGAGTCCAAAGCCTGTGCTTTTAACCATTAGGACATAGTAGCTCATAGGTCAGCTAGTGAAAGTTGTGAGTCACGGGATAGTCTCAATGTAATGTTGCCAGAGTTCCCTCTTTCCCAGGGGAAATTGTGCTGAGCCTTAAACAGCACAGCAGGAGGGCAGCAGATGCCAGGCCGGCTGGCTCCCTCCTCTGCATTGCAGGAGCCCCTCTGAGGCTGAAGACTGGTGGCTCAGAAGGAGAGAACTGAACTGGGTTTTTATAGGAGAAACCTTAGAGGCTTCCTGATCTCAAGGTCAGTAGACTGGTTTGTCTGTTCCAGTCTGATTTGGTTTGATTTTGCTTTGGAACACTTGGGTCAAATGAAATTTTATAGGAAAGTCTGAAGTGTGAAGTCAACAAAAGTGAAACCACTCTGTTGAAAATGAAAGGAAGGGCCAGAGCCTCACCTCCTCCAAGGAACTCTGACATATGCACCTCTTAATGTGAGATAGAAGGCCATGCATCTGGGGAACAAAGGACTGTGCCCTCTGTACACGGATGGAGACAACATGGGCAGTGCAATGTACATGGGGCTTTGAAATCAGATAGACCTAGGTTCTCATCACATCTCTCTTCTTTAACCTATGTCTGATTTGAGCAAAGGAAATCATCCTTCTGAGCATGTTTTGTCCCATGGAAAACGATCTCAGGATCCCAACCTGAGAAGGTTGTTGAGAGAAAATGGAATAATCGGTGAAAATGGCCTCAAACAGTAAAAGACACAGAAAAGAAAGGAAACAACTGTTAGCTCTTGGATCACCAATCTGAGATTTTGCCTCTTTTATTTTTCATGAAAGGAAGAAGAAATTTTTATGGGTTAAAATGAATAAAGAAAATATACCTTTAAAAAAGCATATATAATCATAAAACCTGAAAAAAATGCACATCCTGAGACTCCCCTAGTGGTCCAGTGGCCAAGACTTCCCAACACAGGGCACCCAGGTTCGATTCTTTGTCAGGGAACTAGATTCTGAGTGCTGCCTGAAGAGTTCGCGTGCTGCCGCTGAGAGATCCAGAATGCCTCAGCTAAAAATCCGGCATGCCTCAACGGAGATCGAGGACCCAGTGTGCCACCACTAAGACCCAGTGCAGCCGAATAAAGAAATAAATAATATGTTTAAAATCCACATCCTTGCCTTCATTCAACATTTACCACGTGCCCAGAACTGTGTGGTACCAAGATGGAACAAGGAATATGACTAGCGTCTGCCCGTACAGTCCAGTGTAAGAAGATCGTACAGTCCAGTGTAAGTACCACTACACACACACACGGAGGAAACATTTCCAAACTCGTCCCGGTGTGGCAAACGATGACAGTGCAGCAGCTGGAAGTCCTGAATCCTGGGAATCCCTCCCCTAGTTCTGGTCAGAGCAGGAAAAACACCAAAGCAGTGAACCAGACCATCACCCTCCCAACTTAGATACGGTAGAATTCCGAGGCTTTATGTACCAGAACAAAGGCATTTTCCTACTATTTTTTGTCCAGTGAGACCAGAAAGGTAAATATTATAGATAAAATATAGTGACCATGGAACTCTTCGTTGCATTTACTGAGTGCTCACTCTATGCAATGTGCAGACACTACATGGATTATCTTTGGGCTCCAAATTACCTGAAAACAGGAGTTTTCTGTTCCCAGAGACAGAGCAAAGGACTAGACTTTTCAGTTCTTTCCAGACTGAAATAATTTTTTTTGTCCCCGAAGAATTCCTTTCACTATTTGTCTTGGTGTAGCCAAAAAAATAACTAAAATTATAAAAATAATATAAAATAACTCCATCTATATAACCTATCTTTTTTTTTTTTTTTTTTTTTTTACTGAATAGCTCATCCATTAATAAAGTTTATATGTAAAGTTTTACAGTGTGAAATCATGCTTTCACCAAAATCCTCCAACCTCCCAAGTCCCAGTCCTTAATTCATCTATCTTTTTATTAGTCTAGAAGCCTGGGATGGAGAATGAAGGGATGGAGCCAAAGCAAAAACAATACCCAGCTGTGGATGTGACTGGTGATAGACACAAAGTCCGATGCTGTAAAGAGCAATATTGCATAGGAACCTGGAATGTCAGGTCCATGAATCAAGGCAAATTGGAAGTGGTCAAACAAGAGATGGCAAGGGTGAACGTCGACATTCTAGGAATCAGCGAACTAAAATGGACTGGAATGGGTGAATTTAACTCAGATGACCATTATATCTACTACTGTGGGCAGGAATCCTTCAGAAGAAATGGAGTAGCCATCATGGTCAACAAAAGAGTCCGAAATGCAGTACTTGGATGCAATCTCAAAAACGACAGAATGATCTCTGTTCGTCTCCAAGGAAAACCATTCAATATCACAGTTATCCAAGTCTATGCCCCAACCAGTAATGCTGAAGAAGCTGAAGTTGAACGGTTTTATGAAGACCTACAAGATCTTTTAGAACTAACACCCAAAAAAGATGTCCTTTTCATTATAGGGGACTGGAATGCTAAAGTAGGAAGTCAAGAAACACCTGGAGTAACAGGCAAATTTGGCCTTGGAATGTGGAATGAAGCAGGGCAAAGACTAATCGAGTTTTGCCAAGAAAATGCACTGGTCATGGCAAACACCCTCTTCCAACAACACAAGAGAAGACTCTACACTAGGATCAACTAAAGTGTATGTGCAGAGCTGGGATTTAAATTCAAATAGGTCATCTTTACAGTAAAATGTATAAGCACTGAATCTCACTGGTGAGGGACATCATGGTATCATTAGCCTCTGTTTATTTTATCTTTTAGCTATTTTGGGTCTTCACCGTGGCTCGCGGGTTCTTCCTCGTGGCGCGCAGGCTTCTCTAGCTGTGCAGCATGGGCTTAGTTGCCCCGTGGCATGTGGGATCTTGCTTCCCAGACCAGCAATGGAGTCCACATCCCCCGCATTGGAAGGCAGATTCTCAGTCACTGGAGCACGAGAAGTCCCAACCCCTCTTTAAATAACTCTCATCCTCTGTCCTAAGGCCAGCCTCACCAAATTCTAATTTACCTGTAAGGAGTTGCACATGTGAATTCCTAGGCATTTTATAAAGCTCTCCAGGGGATACTGAAAGATTCAGTCCTATACACTCTTCCATATTCTATATGGCATCAGTTTAAACACTTTGCTGACTTAGTTTAATGAATCCTGGGGTAGAAAATTGGAATGATTGTTTTTCAGCATGAACAACTATGAGATCTGAGAGGAGCTTCCACAGGTAGACATGGGGAATCAGAGAGATTTGGAAATGTAGAGGGAAGCACCAAGTGTCACTAAGATGTGGGAACAATGCCAGAATGTGCCTGGAAAACACAGTTCATATTGAAATAGTTGATTTCTTTACTCATCGGCTTGCTCTTTAGACCAGCACTTCCCAACCTTTTTGGCACCAGAGACCAGTTTTGTGGAAGATAATTTTTCCACGGACCAGGGTGGAGGGGTAGTTTTGAGGTGATTCAAGTGCATTCTATTTATTGTGCACTTTATNTAGTTGATTTCTTTACTCATCGGCTTGCTCTTTAGACCAGCACTTCCCAACCTTTTTGGCACCAGAGACCAGTTTTGTGGAAGATAATTTTTCCACGGACCAGGGTGGAGGGGTAGTTTTGAGGTGATTCAAGTGCATTCTATTTATTGTGCACTTTATTTCTATTTTTGTTACATCAGCTCTATCTCAGAACACTATGCATTAGAGCCTGGAGGTTGGTGACTCCTGCTTTAGGCCATAAGGAGGCGGGGGTCATGTATGAATTGAGCTAGATGCATAGTTCCTAGAACAGTGCCTCGCACAGGGGGTCTATCACACATCTTGGGACAACCGGTAACTTCCTGGTAGGATATAGACCCCAAAGCAGTAGATCCCAGCCTCCATGGACAACGCCAGTGCATCTAAATCGGGCCTGGGAGGCCCTGTGGGATCCTTCTGCCTCTTTTGAGTCATCATTTCACAGCACCTGCACCTTCGCTCACTGTGCCTGCTCCCACCACACTGGACTATCAGTTTCTGGAATGAGCCAAGCTCCCCTGGTCTCACGGTCTGCAGACCTGTTAGTGAAGTATTCTCACTACATTCTCACGACACTGCGTGGCAGCCACTTCTTCCCAGTCTCAGATCACACCCTTTCCTGACCCAGCTTTCATCCTGCCCTCCTTTTATGCGCTTTCAGAGAATATGGCGTGACATTTTTAGAGAATATTTCAGAGAACATTTATCACAGCACTTACACATCTGTAAGTTAATACTTATGTAGTGATCCCTCGCTCGTTACCTGCTTCTTGAACTAGACTAAAATCTCCATGACGTAGAGAGTCTGTCTAGGTAGCTGTAGCATTCTTAGTGCTTGTCACAATGTCAAAGACATAGTAGGCACCTTTAACTGTTAAATTAATGTTTCAGGAGGTTGTGTGTCAGGGAGTATGATGGCCAATGGGACAAATAAATGCCCCTGCATTTGTGATCATCATTATTGAAATGAACAGTAAAAAAAAGATACTGTAAATTTGGTAGCAAGCAAGGGTTTGTAATGACATGCATCAGCCACTGTATTCAAAGAACTAGGCATTGATTTTTGTTCAATCAAAAATTTAATATAATCATGTGCCAAGGGCTTCACGTGAGACCTAAAATGAAGGAAGGAGAGGGAGGGAAGAATGGAAAGAGAAACACTGAAATGTACACATTACCATATATAAAATAGATACCCAGTGGGAACTTGCTGTGTGATGTGGGGAGTTCAAACCCAGTGCTCGGCGATAACCTAGAGGAATGGGATGGGGTGGGAGGTAGGAAGGAGGTTCCAGAGGACGGGGGCATATGTATAGCTATGGTTGATTCATGTTGATGTATGGCAGAAACCGACACAATATTGTAAAGCAACTATCTTCCAATTAAACATTTTTAAACAGGAAAAAAAAATGTGGCTAAAGAACATTGCCGAGTTGACAGAATTAGATATTCCTACCTCGTCTTCTACAGCATACAGATTCAAAAAAGACAGGAAAATTTAATCCAGAGAATTTTACAGATGAAATTATGGATGCCGAGATTTGTTGTTGTTCAGTCGCTCAGTCATGTCTGACTCATTGCGATCCCATGGACTGCAGCACTCCAGGCTTCCCTGTCCTTCCCTATCTCCTGGAGTTTGCTCAAATTCATGTCCATTGAGTTAGCGATGCCCTCCAACCATCTCATCCTCTGTTACTCCCTTCTCTTTCTGCCCTCAATCTTTCCCAGCATGAGAGCCTTTTGGGGCTTCCCTGGTGGCCCAGAGGTTAAAACGTCTGCTCTCAATGCGGGAGACCTGGGTTCGATCCCTGGGTCGGGAAGATCCCCTGGAGAAAGAAATGGCAACCCACTCCAGTATTCTTGCGTGGAGAATCCCATGGACTGAGGAGCCTGATGGGCTACAGTCCACAGGGTCGCAAAGAGTCGGACACGACTGAGCGACTTCACTTTCACTTTCACTTCCAGTGAGTCCGCTGTTTGCATCAGATGACGGAAGCACTGGGGCTTCTGCAGAGATTAGCCTTGTTATTAATAAACAATAAACAATTATGTGCATGTGCATATTAGGTCTTATAATTCACACAACACTTAATCAGTCGTTTTCTTGATCCATGACTGTTGAGATATGATGAGTTACTAATGCATCCTCTGTAAAGTGGAGATCTGACACATATCGTGCTCAGCCATTGGAGCCTTCTCCATGAAGTAGAGATCTGACATGTCATGTTCGGCCATGGGACCTTCTCCATAAAGGCTGTGATTCTGGCAAATGGCATTGAGAAGATCATTTTACCCTACAGGTTTATAAAACATCTTAAATTTAGATTTTTAAATGCTATCTACAAATGAAGATCACTCTATGTGTATAGGTGTGTTCATGTGTATAGCTTCATAATCTAGTCTTAACATTTCTTCATCATTTAACATTCTGAAATCTTCAAAAATTGGGGGTCATTGAGACGTCCTGTGTCCAGAGCCCCTTATAAACTGAGTGAAGATGTCAGGTTCAGCAAGCACTAGCGTCAGGAGGGCTTAAACTTCTCTTCTCACTGGCTCCCACGCTCTCTGGGGCTGTGAGTGTTCCATTCAGTTTCAAATCCTAGCTTGTGCGTGTTGGTGACTCATTACACCTCTCTGGGTCTCAAGTTTATTCATCTATAAAATGCCTATTTCCATCCACAATCACCTTCCACAATTCTGAGATGTGAAAATCTCTGGGATCTGGAAGATTTTTTTTTTTTTTTTTTGGATGGCATCATGGACTTGATGGATGTGAGTCTGAGTGAACTCCAGGAGTTGGTGATGGACAGGGAGGCCTGGCGTGCTGCAATTCATGGGGTCACAAAGAGTCAGACATGACTGAGCAACTGAACTGAACTGAACTGAGAAGCCTGGAATGACATCCACCAAATGTGTACATGATTATTTGGAGTGTTAGAATTTGAGTTGGGTTTTTTTTTTCTTCATGTTTTTCTATACTTCTTTTTACAAATAGTGATCAGATATAATTTAAATCCCACTGTTCTGTGAAGACTTTGCTGACTGTCAGGACCAGAAATTACTTCTTTCTTCTCCATCATCCATATCCCTTACTCTGCAGCACGCACACGTCATATACATACTCTCTGAGACCAATGCTGTTTGTAGACATGCAATGCATTCCTGCTGTAGCAGCTCCCTGGAAGTCCAATATGTGGTTCCACCATTAGTGCTGAGTTCAGTTCAGTTTAGTCGCTCAGTTGTGTCCAACTCTTTGCGATCCCATGAACCGCAGCACACCAGGCCTCTCTGTCCATCACCAGCTCCTGGAGTTTACCCACACTCATGTTCATTGAGTCAGTGATGCCATCTAACCATCTCATCCTCTGTCATCCCCTTCTCCTCCTGCCTTCAATCTTTCCCAGCATCAGGGTCTTTTCAAATGAGTCAGCTCTTCACATCAGGTGGCCAAAATATTGGAGGTTCAGCTTCAATATCAGTCCTTCCAATGAACACCCAGGACTGATTTCCTTTAGGATGGACTGGTTGGATCTCCTTGCAGTCCAAGGGACTCTCAAGAGTCTTCTCCAACACCACAGTTCAAAAGCATCAATTCTTCGGCGCTCAGCCTTCTTCACAGTCCAACTCTCACATCCATACATGACCACAGAAAAAACCATAGCCTTGACTGGACGGACATTAGTCGGCAAAGTAATGTCTCTGCTTTTGAATATGCTATCTAGGTAGGTCATAACTTTTATTCCAAGGAGTAAGCCTCTTTTAATTTCATGGCTGCAGTCACCATCTGCAGTGATTTTGGAGCCCAAAAAAATAAAGTCTGACACTGTCTCCACTGTTTCCCCATCTATTTCCCATGAAGTGATGGGACCGGATGCCATGATCTTCGTTTTCTGAATGTTGAGCTTTAAGCCAACTTTTTCACTCTCCTCTTTTACTTTTATCAAGAGGCTTTTTAGTTCCTCCTCACTTTCTGCCATAAGGGTGGTGTCATCTGAATATCTGAGGTTATTGATATTTCTCCCGGCAATCTTGATTCCAGCTTGTGTTTCTTCCAGTCCAGCATTTCTCATGATGTACTCTGCATATAAGTTAAATAAGCAGGGTGACAATATACAACCTTGACGTACTCCTTTTCCTATTTGGAACCAGTCTGTTGTTCCATGTCCTGTTCTAACTGTTGCTTCCTGACCTGCATACAGGTTTCTCAAGAGGCAGGTCAGGTGGTCTGGTATTCCCATCTCTTTCAGAATTTTCTACCGTTAGCATTACCGGGACCAATCAACCTCAAGAAAAGATGATATCCATCATGAGTTTTGAGTTTCAAATTACACTCAGTGCCCCAGGAAGCTGTTTATTTTTGCATTTTTGGCAGAATTTGACATCCTGTTTCTAAGAAAGCCTACTCAACAAAAGAAGGGACTTTGCTCAGCTGTTTAAATTTTAGGACGTTCTTCCTCTAGCAGCTTAAGGGTTCATGCAATAGAATGTCATTGTTTGGGAGCTGTGTTCAAGTCCCAATTCTGCTACCCGGGCAAATTGTTTAATCATACTAAGTCTCCATTTCCTCCTCCCAAGGGAAAGATGGTAACAATGCTATTTACCTACTTCATAGAGTTAAATGAGATCATATAAGTAAAGTGCATGGTACTCTCCCTATCAGAGTAAGCACTCCATAAATATCAGCCCTCACTGTTACCCTTGAGTCATATTCCCAGGAGCTGCTTTCCCAGGTGGAGATATACTTCTTAGATCCTGAAGGGCAGCTTTCTTTGGAGTTGACCACATATGTCCAAGGATCTAGGCTCTGTGGCTTTTGTCTTGACTCCCCTCCCAGTTTCACAGCCTTTCAAAACCATCAGAGATAATTTCACGTTTATCTTAGCTCACCAATGCTTCCCAGGGCAGAATCACAAATACTTAAATATATTTCAGACTACATTCAAACTTACTTTCGTTAATTCTTGAAACTTTCTATTTGGGACAACCTCAGACATGATCTAGTCCAACTTGTTGACTTACAAATGAAGAAACCAAAGCAAGAGCTTTTAAGAAACTTGCCTAAAGGCCATGGCTAGTTAGTAATGGAGCCATGCCAGGAACCCAGGTCCCATCTTCCTGCAAGTCCCTATTATGGATTGCTTTGCCATGTAATATGCTGGTTAATTGGCTGTCTCCCCCAGAAAGTATAAGCACCAGCTTAGAACACTTGCTTGTTCATGAGGAAGCTGAGGTTTAGAGGTTAAGTCATCAGTCACCGAGGTCACCCAGCTGGTCAGCGAAGGTATGAGATTTGGAACTTGGATTGTTCCCATTCAGAAGCCTGTACTTTTTATTCTACTAGCCTGTTTTCTAGTCTCAGTGACTTAAAGATATCTTCTTTCTCAAGAAAGAATGAACATCAATGGCGGATGCAGAATAGTGGTGTAGAACAGGAAGTCAGGTGGGCTCATACACTAACCTGCTGTGTGAGCTTGGACCAGTCCTTTGACCTTGTCTTGTACTGTGTCTTGAGCAGCAAGACTGTGGCGGCCTCTAGTGCAGTGCCCGGCACCTGGGATGCCGTGGAGATCCATATGGAGCTGAAAATTGTTGGCTGTGGGAAGCCCTTTTCCCCCAGTACCACATAGCCACATTCTTTACTTGTTGTTTTCCCTCTCACAGGACACCTCAGCGGAGAGTCCATCACAGGCCCGGAATCCTGTGTCTCCCTCCCTACTCAGGTGAGGCGTGTCCTCTGGTCACAATGAAGAGATCGCCTCTGTTTTCACAGCTTCAGCAGGGATCACCGGCTCTATCAAGTGTGAATACCCTGTTTGTTTTCCTTTTTGTCTCTCTGTTTGCCATTGGAAAAGTCCATTAGTGCTGAATGACAAGACTAAATAGTCAAGGGGAGAACAGTTGATGTGTTAATAACTCTTAGGTAAATACCATTTGTTATTGTCACCACTGAGGCTTTCAGAGAGATGGCACCATTCCGGGCCCTGGACTGGAACTGTCGTTTTGTCAGCTCTCCAGTCTTTCAGCAACCTGGAAAGACAGGTTTGAAGAGGGAAGGAGTCTGAAAAGGATTGGTGAGCAAGAGGAAGGGAAGGTATGGGAAAGAAACAGGGACTCTGAAAGCGATACAGAGAGTGAGAGAGAGGAGGGTAGGCTCATATACGTGCCCACACATGCCTCAGCACACACACACACACAGCGATGCCAAGTTGCAACGTCAGAGAGCTGGTGATTAATGAAATTTTTACCAGATTTCATAATCTCTTATATCCCTTCCTTCCCAGTGTTAGGGATCTCTACGTTCATCACATTTTAGCAGCTCTGATTGGTTCCTCTGGTTCCACATCGGCTCTTGTCCTGACATCCAAGATGTGCAGTTTGTCCTACTGAACCGTCTGGGACCCGGAGGGGAGGTGATGTTGAAGAACCAGTATAAGATTCAAAGGGTCAGCATAAGAAGGTCACATGGCATCACCATGAAGGTCAGGAGAAAAAAACTTTGTAAAGGATATCTCCATGTTGCGGGGGATGGTGGAATCCACGATCAGGAAAGCTCACATTTGCATGAAAAGATTCGTGAACAGAAAAACTGGAAAACTGGCTTCTGCTCTTAGTTAAGAGCCTGGGTGACCACCTTGGGTCTGTATATTAAGTTCTCTGCACTTTTATTATGGTGTGTGTACTTGCATGCTCAGTTGCTCTGTCATGTCCAATACTTTGCAACCCCATGGACCGTAGCCTGCCAGGCTCCTTTTCCCGTGGGATTTTCTAGGCAAGAATATTGCAGTGGGTTGCCATTTCCTCCTCTGGGGTTTCTGATGGCAGTTTGAACCAAATAATCTTCCAGCTCCAAGCATCTCTGGGACTGAGATATTTAGTCAGATCAGACACTGATACTCTTTGAATCATCATCTCTGGCTAGGGATGATCAAGTATGATTTTAACACAAGGTAAACTGGCTTGAAAACAACCGTGTTGGTTAGAGATCATTGGGTTCCCAGGCTAAAGACCTTAAATACCTCTCTCAAAGTTGTCACAAATTTAGTAATAATTCTTTTACATTGTTTAGTGGTTCATTCTTTTCATAGCACTCTCCAAGATAGACAATACAGCATCAGGATTGAGACACCAACTCTGGACTCAGCCAGTGTGTGTGTGCAAGCTAAGTGGCTTCAGCTGTGTCCCACTCTTCACGACCCTATGAACTGCAGCATGCCAGGTTCTTCTGTCCATGGGATTCTCCAGGCAAGAAAACTGGAGTGGATTGCCATTTCCTACTCCAGGGGATCTTTCTGACCGAGGGATCAAATTGGCATCTCTGACATCTGCCTGCATTAGCAGGTGGGTTCTTTAACTCTCAGGCAGAGGTTCAAATCTCAGCTCTGCCACACACCAGCAGGGTGAAGTCAGGTAAGATTCTTTGCCTCTCTGAGCCTCAATTTCCTCAACTACAAGATGGAAATAACAGTGAATCTATCTCCTGGACAAAGAGTTAAAGAGACAAATAAACAAATGCAAAGTGTTTAGCACAGTGCCTATCTGTATAAACCCTCCATAAATATTAGATTCTGTCCACTCCATTCCCACAACATTGCTGGGAATTAAGCATGTATTTCCATTTAGGAGACTAAGAAACTAAAGAATGGAGAAGTTAAATGACATGACTGCAGTCTCCAGCCAGTTAGAGTTGAAGCCAGGACCAGAGAGAAAATAGCCTGTTCATTCCTCATATCATCACAAAGTCTCTAAACTGAGCTTTCAAGAGCCTAAGCTTTGAGGGCAAGAAGGTAAAGAGACGAGGGTAAGGGCTAAGGACTTTATCTTGGGGAACATATGTCATTAGAAGGATGGGAAGAGTAAGAATTTAAGATTGAGGAAAGCAGGAGAAGAAAGCTGATGCAGAAAAGGAAATGGATCTTTTCCAAAGTAGAGAGGGGGGTCAGCAATGTCAAAACTCATGAAGTCAGAAGAAAGGTCTTGGAATTTGAAAGCAAAAAAAGTCCTTCATTTACTCAACAAATATTCATTGAGCCAGATACATATGTTAGGCACATCCTAACGCTAGGAATATGTTGGTTAACGTGGTGGACAAGATACCTGCTCTCTTGAAGCTCCCATTCTAGCAGGGAATATAAATACTGTAAGAGTAACCTAATGTCCTAAAAATGTAATTTCAAGCAGTGATAGTTCTAAAAAGGAGATAAAATGAGGATAGTACAATAGCAAGTCATGGAGAAGGTGGGTGAGGGGTTGAAGCTCAAGTGATTAACAAAGGTGGCTTTAGGAATCTACCAACCACAAGGCCATCAAAAGTGTATTTTAGGTGAAGGGAACAACTGAAACCAAGTCCCAGAGGTATGGATGAGTTTGACTATGACCTTCAGGGGGCATTTTCAGTGACTTGATATGAACAGTGGCCAGATTATGGGTTAACAGAAGAGAATTGAGACATAAGGAAATAGAGAGTCTATAGGTCAACTGGGCTTCCCTAGTGGCTCAACAGTTAAGAATCCGCCTGCTAAGGCAAGAAACACAGGTTCAATCCCTGGATCAGGAAGATCCTCTGGAGAAGGAAATGGCAACCCACTCCAGTATTCTTGCCTGGGAAATCCTATGGACAGAGGAGCCTGGCAGGCTGCAGTCCATTGGGTCACAACTTAGTGACTAAACCACCACCACCATTGGTCAACTACTCACTCAAGAAGTTGGTCTTGAAAAGTAGGAAGAAAGTGGTATTCATGGCATTTATAGCTGACAGTGGGCAATACCAGCTATTCCTACTTTGGATGTTTCATTTCCCTTCCCATTTCAGTGATATCTCCTCAATATCAAAATTTTCAACCAGAGAGCCACATTCTTGGAACATTCACATTATAGATGGGGAAACAGTGGGAATAGTGGCTGACTTTATTTTTCTGGGCTCCAAAATCACTGCAGATGGTGATTGCAGCCATGAAATTAAACGACGCTTACTCCTTGGAAGGAAAGTTATGAGCAATCCAGACAGCATATTAAAAAGCAGAGACATTACTTTGCCAACAAAGGTCCACCTAGTCAAGGCTATGGTTTTTCCAGTGGTCATGTATGGATTTGAGAGTTGAACTATAAAGAAAGCTGAACACTGAAGAATTCATGCTTTTGAACTGTGGTGTTGGAGAAGACTCTTGAGAGTCCCTTGGACTGCAAGGAGATCCAACCCAGTCCATTCTAAAGGAGATCAGTCCTGGGTGTTCATTGGAAGGACTGATGTTGCAGCTGCACCTCCAATACTTTGGCCACTTGATGCAAAGAGCTGACTCATTTGAAATGACCCCGAAGCTGGGAAAGATTGAGGGCAGGAGGAGAAGGGGATGACAGAGGTTGAGATGGTTGTATGGCATCACCGACTCGATGGACATGGGTTTGGGTGGACTCTGGGAGTTGGTGATGGACAGGGAGGCCTGGCATGCTGTGGTTCATGGGGTCACAAAGAGTTGGACCCAACTGAGCGACTGGACTGAACTGAACTATAAAGTATTTGTGGGATTTGGAGATAAGCATACTCAATTCCTCCCACTCCAAGGCTCCACTGACAGCATGGAACTTGTTTGCACTCGTAGATAACTGTCACCATTCCAGCAAACACAGAGATATTTGCTTTGGATCTTTATTAATTTTTTGTTCTCTAGAATTCAGGGTCACCTCTGGTTTCTAAGGCTTAGTGGATCTTATTTCACTGTTGATTATTTTTGCTCACTACCCTTTCCCCTTTCCACCCTTATCCCATCCTCCCAAGTCAGATTCTAGAGCAGTGCTGTCCATTGGGACTTTCTTTGATTATAGAAATGTTCTATATCTGTTTATCCAATAGAGAAACCTTTAACCATATTTGACTACACATATGGTAGTTCACTTAACAAGCTACATTTTCATTTATATAATTTTAATTAACTTAAATGTTAATCACCACATGTGACTAGCACCTATGGCTTTGGACAGACAGATATTTCTAAAGAGTTAAAATTCAGGAGAGTTCCTGTTTCCCAAAGAAGATACACTCTGCAAGCTCTTCATGATTACTGAGAAATGTGTCAGTGCAAATAATTCCTAAGGCAATGAGGGAATTTCTCCTCCTTGGAAAAAAATGGAATTTATATAAAGTGGGCTGAGTTTGATGTGCTTGAATATTATCAGCATACTAATATGGCCTGAAAATGAAAATACTGCTTCTTGTAGCTCAGAGAGGTAATCTCAAAAGATCATTTCCCTAACAGTGTTCCAAAGGGTGCTGATTTCATGAAGTCTTCTTTGATGAAAAAGTTCCATTGTCAAATAGGCTTGGAGAATTGGGAATGCTTTTTTACCTCTCTTACAGATTCACAAAGCACGTCATAACACAAAGGCTCTGGAAAATCCTACAGTAAATAACTCTGTAATACATCATTTGACTCAGTACTATTTCTTCAATGTCTTTAACCATGAAACTCTGTGTGTGTATGTGTATGTGTATGTGTGTGTGTGTAAAACAGTAGTGTTCTGACGTACTAGAGAAATGTTAGGGTTATAAGTATGGACTTTGGGGGAATTCCCTGTTGGTCCAGTGGTAAGGACTTGGTGCTTTCACTGCCACAGCCCCTGTTAAGTCCCTGGTCAGGGAACTAAGATCCTGCAAGTTGCCTGGTGCAGCCAAAAAAAAAAAGAATGTGGACTTTTGGCAAAAGAGAGCTGGGTGAACAATGCCAGTTCTACCAATTACTACTAACTGTGTGACCTTAAGAAAGTCATTTAACCTTTCTGACTGTCATTTCCTTCAGTTGAAAACTGGAGATAATATTTATATATAACAGGTTGCATGTAGGTTAAATGCAATCATGTATACAAAGAACACATCCCAGTTCCTGGGATCAACTGGTTCTTCCCCAAGTTATTGTCATTGTGACTTATGAACTAAAGTGACTGAAGGACTGAAGACTCCGTGCCCCCAGGAGAAATATGCTATGAACTGGTAGAATGCATGTCCTGCCTGGAAATATTTTTAAATGTGGTATTGGAAAGCTGGATGTATCAGTGGTCTTTTCTGCCTCCCTTTGTTCATCCTTCACTAAGAATGTACACTCAGCATTGAATGGCTGCCTGCAATATACTCTTAACAGAACAGCTAGAAGGATCCTTTCAAACCAGCAATGGAGCAACAGCATTCCTCTCTGGCTCCCCATCTCACTCAAACTAGAGACTTCAGCCTGGCCTCCAAGCTCTCTAACATTTCCTACTATTGCTGAGTCTATCTTGCAAACAGACTACCCTCCTTTTCTTTGGACATCTCAGGAACAGGTGTCAAGAACTTCAGGAACTTTGCATCTGCGGTGCCTCCAATAGGGTACCATCCCCTCCCCGCCCAGCTATCTCCACGGTTCCTTTCCTTCCATCTTTCTTAACCCTGCCAAAACGTGCAACCACCCCTACATACTCCAGCATACTCTCCACCTCTTCCTTGCTCTACATCTCTTGATTACACATCTGATATACCATGTTGTGTTTGTCAGTATTTTGTTTCTTGTCTATTTCCATCCAACAGAACATAAATGTCACAAGAGCAGAATTTTTTTGTCTCTTTCATTCTCTGCCATAATTCAGTGCCTAGGACAATGCCTGGCACGTAGGCGTAGATGCTCAGTAAATGATTATTGAGTAAACACAGGCAGAAACTGCCTACATTGTGTTGCTACAGACTAAGCGCATTCCTTTAAGCCCAATTTTGGATGGCTTGTTGAAGCATGAAACACACAGTTACAGGCTGGTCTCTGTAGTTTTTATTAGTGTTTTCTGGGACCCATCAAACAAACAAACAAAAAACCTGTATTTTGAAAAAAATAATTCTTTCATAAAACAGAAATACTCAGTTTGAATTTAACACAGTTTCAAGGGCAAGGTTTCTGATTGTTAAAAAAATAGCGGCAGTAGGGTTGCTTCCCCAAAAAATGTCAACCCAGAAGCCAGATGGGAAGAAAAGCAAGAATTAGGCAGACAGTTACAGAAAGATTAATCCCAATTAAGCGAATACTCGTGAAGGCTTACACATTTCAGTGGTTTGCGACACCCAGTCTCAACACGTTTTTATTCAATGCTCTCTCTCTTATTCCAGAAATGGAATCCTGAGAAGCAATGCTGAGGCTAATTCAGCTCACATACTTTCTTTCACACAGGAAGTAGCCATTCCATGGGCTCCTATGGAGTTTCTCTTACACCCCATATAGTTAGACAAACTCCTCCCAAATATGGTTCCATGCTGTGTACACGGGTAGGCACTCAACAAACTTTTTTTTAGCTATAGAAGAATAACATAACTGCCTTTTTCTCTTACTATTTTAACTTCTCCTATATTTTATACATTTGAAAAACCACACACTTGCAAAGCTAAAATCTAACATGCATGACTAACCTTATCAAAAGATCCCTCAATATTTTTCAAAAAGAAAAAAAAAAAAAAATACAAACCAACCCCAAAATACTAAAACTTAGAACTGCTTTACACTTAAATAGAAATTTACATCATATAAACATTCATAATCTTCATCGTTTAAGACAGGTTCAAGGTTCATGACTGGCTTCTCATATACCAGGTAATTCTCACAGTTCCCAGTGAGGTGACAGAATTCTCACACAACATAGGTTGATTTGCAGAACCAAAGAACCTGTTTTGGTTTTATTTCAGCACAGGTAGGAAGGCAAAGTAAAGAACCTCACAGTAAAATGTTCATCTGACAGATAGAAAGTCCTTGAAATTTTGGCTGTTGTGCTCTTCGTCCAGTAAAGAAACAATTTACATCACGATTATGGATATGGGCTCCCAATCTGAGGAGTCTTCCAGAAGACATTTATTCATTAACTCATCATATAGTTTACTAAGGACCTATCTCATGTAGGTATTGAAAAAACAGTATTGCTAAGATATCATCCCTGCCCTCACAGAGCTTACAGTCTAGCGAGAGAAGAGTTTGAAAAAGAACAAGCATATTTCAAAGAAAAACTCACTGCCTTGCTCTGTGCTGCTCAGAAAGCAACTTCCAGAAGTTGTAGGCACGTCGCTGGGAGTCAGAGCTTTGCTCGTTTCATCAAGTCAATTATCTAGAGGCCCCAGATGATCTGAATCTAGTAAAGTCTTAGCAATACATTTCCTTCCTCAGGTTCCCATGCAAAAATAAAATAAGAGCCCAAGCCTTTAGTGTAAGAGGGGTTTAAGGAGGCCATGTGTAGTGATCATAGGAGTGTTGGCTCAGATGAGAGCTTCTCAAGTGAGAAGCTGTGAGTTGCCAAAAGAAGGGGGCTTCAGCTGCTGCTGGTTTGTTGCTGAGATTCTGCTCTCCCTTGCAAAATCGGGGTGGGAAAGATTCTGTTCACACCCCAAGTTGGCATGGCTCAATTACCTTGAGTTCTCCAAGTCATGAATAGCACATAGAAAAATGCATCAAACTCAAGCCAAGACAATAGAGAGATATGCTGAGAACTTAATACGCCAACCTATTTAAGTAGGAACCAGGTGCCAAGAAACCGTCACTTTCAACAAATAACACAATCTGCTAATTATCTGCAGTGTTCCAGTCAGTACACCCCAGACTCACTACCTACCAGGGGTTGCTTTTCCACAGAGAGGGTGAAGAAAGAGCCAGGACCAATTTGGAGGAACGTGAGAAAGAAACTTACAGTTTTGAAGAAGGGAGAGCTCAGAGAATGATCCAGGCAGCTAAGATGATGAACAGGCCAAGCCAGAGGACAGCAGAGAGCAAATTAGCAGATGTCTCTTAATAACTACACACAGACATGCAAACATTCACGTGTTTACATTAATTCAAATACCTGGGAGTTTAATCTCTTCTGTGGGAAGTATGGTCAACTGCTGGGAAAGCCTCAGTTCTATAGCCTTGCTTGGAGAGCAAGGTTTGTCTTTCTTGTGGGAATGTCTCAGATTTGTGCTGCTCATCATCCTTCTAACGAGAGCCACGATGGCCAGTGACCTTGGGGCAGAGCTTAGTGAGATGAATGACCTTCTGAAGGTACAACTGAGTTGTTTTTCTTTCTGCCTGGCTTGGTCACCTCCAGAGGTGCTACTCAGCATTGTCAAAGTACAGATACTGAGGAAAGTCTCTAACTCCTTCCTGACCACAGCTCCTGAACTGAGTTTTCTGTTTTTCTCTTCCATCCTTCCTTTCTTTAGTCTGTTTGTTTGTTTGTTTTAACATTCCTCAAGATCCAAATCTAGGCAAGACAGCATTCACTTTGGAATGAGTTAAAATGAGACAGAAAGGTTATCCAAAAGAGGAAAGATTATCAGAAGCAATATCTGCAAATGTATCTCCCTGGCACTAACCTCTCTCTGTCTGTCTCCCTCCCTCTCTCGCCTCTGTGTTTCCTTCCACAATATCATTTTTTTCTCTGTTTTGTCATTCTGCTGAAAATGTGTTGTATTGTTAGCTCTTGTTTAAGTTATCTGATTCTAGCTCTCATCTGGGGTTCTGAAAAGAAATCTCTCTAGCAATTTCAACCCATTGTCCCAACACTTTAAAAATGAAAAATAGGTTGACTTTAAAGTCTTCACTCCAGGGATTTTTGCTGCTGTTGTTCTGAGAGTAAATCACCATCTTCATCTTGACTAGCTAAACCAGGGGTTCTCAGTCAAGGGCAATCCCCCATCTACCCAACCTGGGGGACATTTGGCAATGTCTGGAGACATTTTTGGTTGTGACAACTTTGACGACCACAGTGCTATTGGCATAGAGTAGGTAGAGGTCATAGATATGCTAAACATCTCAAAACACACACTACAGCCAAAAGAATACACAACGAAGAATTCAGCCAAAAATGTCAATTGTGCCAATTTGGAAACCACAGACAATGGGAATACAAGAGAAAACTCATCATCTCCTTTTCCCACTTATTTTTTAAGCAAGTAATATAAAAATAACCAAGGACAGACCTTCTCTTAAATAACCAAAAGTAAGCAGAGGTGGCAATTGAAGTTTTTCACCAGTGAGTCGAGAAGGAGGAGGGAAGATAAGACTTCACACCAGGTAAATCATTCCTGAATGAGTATAAAGCCCCCTGCACCGTTATTCTTCTCTGATTTAAACAGGAAATTTATGTGATTATGCAGTGATTACAGTCCACCCTGGACTGTGGAAGTCCTCAGTCTCCACTCACTCACTCCTGAAGGTCAAGGTAAACATCCCAAGCATCCTTCTGGTTCATCCCATCAATCTGAGACCCTGAAGTTCATCCTGGCGACCACATCCCTCACTTGAGGAGGCCACGTGAATGCTTACGTGTGGAGGACACGTCCCCTTTTCCTAAATCATTTTGCATATAAAAACATTTAATGCCCTCTGATTATTTTTCTTTCTCTTAACAAGAAGCACAAGACTCTGTCCTTCTTGCAGCAGAAAAGAACTTCACAATAGAGTCAAAATCACAACCAGACATAGCGTCATATTTCACAGAAAACTGTGTACGTTTGTTCCCCATATAGGACATACTTCAAAAGTAGCAAAATAATTTTATCAACTGTCATGTTCCTTCTTCCTGTTAGAAGTAGATGTATTTTTTCCCCCTTGTGGTACATAAATATCAGAAAACAAGTAGTCTTTGAAATATTTACGTCCGGGAACTTCATGGTTGGTTATCATTTGGGGGGGTGTTTAGCTTTGTGTTCAAAGGTGTTAGCAGCTTCAGTTTTCATTTTCCCTCCATCCACGCGCATTCTTGCCAAATTTATATACCAGTCTTCGTCCATCCACACGTTCCAGAATTTCTCTTTTGTAGTAATATCTGTAACAAAAGACATTGCGTAAGGGGCCTGGTCTAATTCAGACGGCTGGGGGAAGAAACGGTCATGTGGTCTTATCGTGTGTGGAGACATGAAACTCCTAACCTCATGGCTCGGCTGAGCTTTTCGTAGGTCATGCTGCTGTTGTTTTTCTTTTTCCCCCATAGCTGAGCCACAGCCTCTGACTTCAAGAACCTGAAGATGCCCTCAGACCGGTCTTCCCACTTGATTAACCCCGGATTCTTGTCTGGGTTTAGCAGGATGTCGCGGATGAATTCCCATAAGTGTGTCCCTCGCGGATCTGAGGCCAAGTGGAAAAGAAGAGTTTATTCACAGCTTAAGTCACAGCAAAGAGCAGCTCGAGGAAGCCTAGAGTTGAAACATCTTCCATCAAGTAAGAAATACTCAGTACCTTGCTACCCACCTATGATACCACATCACAGCATCTCCAGTATTGAGTATTTAAGAATGAACTAGCACAATTTTTTAATTTTACAAATCAGAAAGCTGAAGCATGGAGAAGTTAACTGACTTGACCAAAGTCACACAAGCAAATTAGTGGCAAAGCCAAGACAAAAGAATAGGTCTTACCTAGAGAACAGATTTGTGGTTGTCAGGGGGAAGGGGTTGGGGGACGGATGGAATGGGAGGTTGGGGTTAGCAGATGTAAGCTGTTATAGATAAAATGAATAAACAACAAGGTCCTACTGTATGGCACAGGGAACTATATTAGATATCCTATAAAAAAACCACAATGGAAAAAATATTTTTAACAAGGATGCAGAGGAAGGGGATATATATATAGATAGACAGAGATATGACTGATACCTGTTGATGTACAGCAGAGACAACCACAATATTATAAAGCAATATCCTCCAGTAAAAAATAAATAAAATAATGAAAAAGAATGTGTGTGTATACATATATATGTATATGTATAACTTAATCACTCTGCTGTACAGCAGAAATTAATAAAACATTGTAAATAAATTTCAATTAAAAAACAAATTTAAAAAATCAGTCCTAGATCACCTAGGCTACTGGGAGTATCTTCAAAATATGGTTGACAGATTGC
This sequence comes from Cephalophus harveyi, assembly GCA_006410635.1. Classification (NCBI taxonomy): domain Eukaryota; kingdom Metazoa; phylum Chordata; class Mammalia; order Artiodactyla; family Bovidae; genus Cephalophus; species Cephalophus harveyi. The sequence continues at coordinate 96,015 of SJYT01019276.1, read as the reverse complement.
TGGGGACTCATTTCAACTTGTTACTTCCCAGGAGAACAATGCTCAACCACTTTTATTTATTTATAGGATCTCAACCAGTTCGACAACTGCAACCCAACAGTTGTGCGTCAACCAAATACTCAGGGTTCTAGAACTCTTAGGCCTAGAATATATTGCGGTGGGGTCTCACAGGGGTTGAGGGAGTCAATCTGAAAATAAAACAGCAACTGTAATGACGTTAGCAACCAAATTCAATTCTATCCCCATTGGATTTGTGACACACAACTCCCTCCCCAGCCCCAATTAGCGAGGCTGTGTTCCTTCAGTCCTTCAGGATGACATGGAGTAGCAGATAGCAAAGGTGTCCAACCACTGCAATTTCCAGATTATAGCGCCTCAATCTCTTTTCCCCACCAACTCCACATCTCTGATATTTCATACACTTTCATAAGACTTTATTATGGGGGGAAATATAGCTCCACAAAAGCACTGCTGACGCTTAAAAATAAACAATATTTCTTGGAACAGTAACCCAACAAAAGAAAGAAGCCAACATTCAGCAAAAGAAAAAAAAGAATCTACCTCAGCTGTTTCTTCCCACCTTTCTCCACACCCCACCCTTTTTTGTTGTTGTTGTTGTTTCTGGAGAAAGGGAGATAGCCCACCACACGCCTGTAAGAAGTTCCCATTCCCAGAGGTCTCAGTGTTAGAACAAATAGAACAGAATGAGGAGGAAATATCCCCTGAAACTCTACTTTGGAAAACCACTGCAGAGGGCTTGCTTGGCCAGCAAGTGATGCCTCTCTTTTCACACCCCACCCAGTCTGAGGTGAAGAAATGCAGGCAGCGGGAAGAGGCAGTGTTTGCCTTAAAACTGGTAGCCTCCAGCCACCCTCCACTTGAACGAAAAGAACGGCCAGGAGGCAAGGAAAGCCCGCCAACTTACTGTGCTTTTTGGTGTGGGGCTTTGTCGGGTGGTCTTGCTCCTTTTTCATATCAGGTGACTCTGCTAAAGAGAAAAAAACGAGAACTGCTTCATTTCCCTGTTTCCTACAATCGTCATCTTCATTCATCCATTCATTTCACCAGGATTTATTGCACACTGACTACATGCCTGGCGCTGTTCATGTAGTTGGTCATGACCAAAACAGAGCAGAGGTGATAAGTGCTCCAGAGAAAACATTTCAGGATAAGAAAAAAGGGTAGACATGTGGGAATGGGAATAAATTGCAATTAAATATAAGGTGGTCACAGAGGAACTGATAAGGGGCCCAGAAGGGTGTGAAGGAGACAGTCACACAGAGAGCTTGTGGAAGAACCCGCTGCGCCTGAGAATAGCAAGTGCAAAGACCCTGAGGTTGACGTGCACAGAACAGAAGGAAGCCAGTGTGGCTGCGAGCAAGGGGCAGAGGGCAAACAGTGACGTCCAGATCACTAAGGCCTTATAGGATATTTTGAGGATTTTAGTTTTTATTCTGTGAGAGATAAGAAGCCATTGAAGGATTTATGTCATCAAACAGTTTTTTTTTTTTAATGAAATACCAAAATGTAAACATTTAAAACAAAGAAAGATGACTTTTAAGCCAAAGGAGTGCCTTTTTTTGGCATGCAAAGTTACATTTTAATCAGCTAGACAAAGGTGCCATTGACTGGCCTGAACTCAGCACAGAGGGCCACAGTGGACTGTGAAAACACAAATTAGTTTAACAAATGACTCATGATGGTGACCCTTGAGATTATCAACAAGAGAAAATGACAGAGGCAAATTTGTGAAATAAAACTTGTTAAAAAGAAAACTAAATGACTAAGCAGTGTGTGTGTGTCTGTGTGTATGCCTGTGTTTGTGTGTGCCTCTGTGTGTGTGTGTGTGTATTTATTTCAGTGGGCATGTCCAATATCAGGAGAACTAAAGCAGATCTTACCAAAAAAAAAAAAAAAAAAAGCCCACCATCAAAAATCTGCCAACTTGAATACAGAGCTACTCGTAAGTGGTAGCCAATTCCCATAAGAAATTGGGCCAGTATATCATATCTCTTCTGTGGGCATTACATCAGAGTTCCCTCACTTAGGGTTTGCTGACCCATGTGTGGCTTTCAAGAGCATTTTAATCAGAACAATACTGCTGGCAAAGGAAGAGGATCCAAGCATTCAAGACTGTCAAGAGTGGTCCATTATTCAATAAGGTTTGAATATCACTAGATTCTAATGAAAATGGTAAAAACTAACTCTTGTTTCTTTAGCACTTACTATGTACCAGGCACTGTGGTCAGTACTTTACATGAAGCACCTTATGTGATTCACACAATAACCCTATGAGGAGAGTACTAGCAGGATCCAGAGGTTTTACTCATAACCACTATTCTATGCCATTTACAAAGATGGTGCCACATAACAGATTTCATAAATGCCTTCCCTGCCAAGAATCAGGTTCAGTTCTGCAACATGCTAGTCAGTGGGGAGAAGTCATTCCAATTTGATGATTCTATATTTCCCAACGTGCATAGACACATTCACCTATCTGAGTACCCAGATTGTCACAACTCAGAGCTCCCAGCAGCTTGAAAGTCGTGGTGGGATGGATGAAAGAGTTTTAATAAGATCTGGTTAGAAGAGAAACCTCTTTTTCTGGTGGTTAAATGCACCACCACCCTCCACTACCCCTCCCACTTCCTCCCCATACAACAATGTCAGCAGGAGGGTTTGCACCTGACTCAGATTTCTCTAAAACCTGGAAAAACAAATTCACAGAAAATGCAAGGAGACTCCACTCTCTCTCTCTGTAGGTTTCGCAGTGAGATTGCGACATCCCATCAGGATGTGACAATATTGCGACAGGTTGGCACCCACCCCGGTTTCCAAGTGATGCATCACGCTGACAGGGCCACGTTGTTCTGCAGACAAAGAGTGGCATTTACCCAGCAGGCCACAAGCAAAGCTTATTTTCAAATGGCATCCAGAAGTGGTGCAGGGCCATTATTTCAGAGCCAGGCTTGAAGTCAGAAAAACCCAAGTGTAAGTGTCTCTCAGCTTATTGGCCTCAATCCTTACTTAGGGGTTGCAAGCACATGTAACGCAAGAATCAATTACTTTGGGAGATTAAGGTATCTTTATGAATAAACTGGAAATCTTGGACCTTCTCCCCAGAAAAAGGCACATATGTGTGTGTATACTCATGAAATTCTGTAACAATTTCAGGAGTTTGTGGGTCATTTAGCTGTCCATGGATTCCAGATTAAGAACCCCCAGACCAGCTACACCAAGAGGAAATGTTCTCTTTAAGATGTCAACCATTTACCCAAGCTAGACTTCCATCCATCTTAAGGAAGAACCTCAGCCAAAAAAAAAAAAGCCCTCAATAAAAATGTGACCACTATCGTATGGAAGAATATGCAGCCACAGGCAAAAAAAAACCTCGAATTTCTTTCAGCCTCTTCCTCTAGTCCCCAGTGCGTGGGGGGCCAAGCTGTAGAATCACCCACCTGCCTCAGCACTAAAATCTTTTGATCTGAAACTCACCTTAATATGATGGCCTCTCCCCCTGGCTTTTCCCCTGGCCCTCAAATAAAAGTCAGAACCTTTGAAGTTAGTCGTGTGGTTAGGTGACTCATCCTTATAAAATTATAGCTTGCTCTGAGGAAGTTGTCCAGCTTGGTTTTCTCCTGCTCTGCTTCCAGACACCTCAGGCCAAGGTCCAGTCCCGACTGGGGCAGCACCAAGGCACAAGTTTACGAAGAGCTCCAGAGCATGACTTCAGCTAAGCTGCTTCGCAAGAAGCAAAGATTAGAAGCATTTGCATATGATTCAGCTGTGAGCCATTTCTTTACGGGATATACAAATTTCAGTGTTATAATAGACCATGCCACCCTCGCTCTAGGCTCAGCGAGTCGGTGAATAAACACATCAAGCCTGCGTTGGCATGATTGGCTTGAGGACTATCGGGCAGATCAGGAACACTGGCGGCAGCCATTTTATGAAATGAGCAGATGACAGAGAAATCAAAACACGGCCCGCTTCCCCACCTGTGTTTATCAGTGAGGGCATCAGTTTATGTGTGGCCTCGCCTCAGTGTGGCTTGTAACCTGCATTAAAACACATAAAGATACCTAACTGCCCTCCATTTCATGGGAGCTGGAAATCTGAAGACTCAGACGAATGACAGGTCTTTGGGGCAGGGCTGGGGGGTTGCAGCAGGGTAAGGGGTGGAGGTTCGGGGGTCCTGGTCCCATTCAGTAGAGACTAAACTATTCTGAAAGGGATTGATCCTTACAAGGCTATAATTAACTATTCTACCTGGAGGGCTCGTTACCCCAAAGAATTTACCAACCCAGACACTGAATTGATAGTGATTATTCTAATAGAGCTCCTGAATGGCTTATCTCTTTTTTCAGCCTGTTGTTACAATTTCAGGATAGGAATCCAGGATAAAGAGATTAAGAATCAATGAAGGGACTTCCCTGGCGGTTCAGTGGTTATGACTCTGTGCTTCCACTGCAGGGGACGTGGGTTCAATCCCCGGTCAAGGAAGTAAGATCCCCACATGCCCAATACCAGAAAAAAAGAAAGGAAATTTCTTGAACTGAATAAAAATGAAAATACAACATATCAACTTAAAAAAATTAAAAAAAAAAAAGAATCAAGGGGTGTGAAGGAGAGTAGATTTATAAAGCTCATTTTAAGAAGGACTGTTCAAAAGTCGAGTAAGTGAACTCAGAAGGCAATGTGTTCCCTGTTTCCTCCACGGGATCTTCCCTAGCCAGAGATCAAACTCATGTCTCCTCCACCTCCTGCACTGCAGGTGAATTCTTTATCCCCGAGCCACCAGGGACGCCCACAAACATGAAAACAGACATTGGTCCCTGTTGACTCTGAGATTCTAGCAGGTAAGTCAGGATGCAAAAGAGAGCAGGGGCGCCTGGCGTGAGGGCAGCAGAGCTGGGATGACTGCTTTTGGTTTCCCAGGTGCCTTGAGATCTAGCCGCCCCTGAGGCTCGGGAAGTGGTTGGTTTAACTTCATTCTTAGTTGCAATCTTCTGCCCTAAGCCCAAGACTCAGGACATGGGATGTAATACCTTAGGATGTGGCAGGAAGTCAGAGGGTGACGAGGGTGGTCTCTTCAGCTCTGAAAACCTTAGTCTTAACTGAGTGGCAACAAAATTTTACCCGGACTGGCTCAGTTCCCCCAGAATGGCAAACCCACTGCAGAGCGTTTCCAGTGTTTGATCTAGTTCCCTAATTTCAGCAAACATTTAGAGTAATACACAATGGGATGGGCCACCGGGGCTCCGGAGGGGAAATCAAAAAACGAATTGGCCTTCACTCTTCACCTCGATTCCAGAAGCATTTACCCTGGCTCCCAGCCCTGTCTCATTCAAGGGGCTTGAACTGAACAAAACCTCAAACCGAAAGCTCTCGTTTTTTCAGTTCTCAAAAACACACTCAACAAAAGCCAAAAAAAAAGAGAGAGAGAGAAGGGGTTGTTGTTTGACTCTTGCCTTTCATAAACACACTTTTAAAATCCCAGTTCTGAAGCTGCCCCAAATTAAGTTCCAGAAAAAGACAGAGTCACTTGTAACAGGTCTAAGCTCTGTTTTACAGAGCCACAAGTTCACAATGAGATCAAGAGTTGGCATGAAACCATCTCTTCACCTTCCTTGTGCGCTCATTCCTACCAATGGACCTATTTGTAAGTGAATGAAGAGGAATAATCTGAAAGCCCCTCTCCCAGACTCCCAACAGACCAACCCTCTCACTCAGTTTGACTTTGATTGAGTCATGGATAGCCTCCAGACAAATCCAATCTTGAACACAACTAATATGAACATAACTCATAATGTGCAGGTGGTCTGACTAATTAGAGAGTCCTGATTAGCCTTCAAGCGCAGACTTTAAGACTGACCCATGATTCCCAAGGTTCTAGAAGTTTTCAGCAGCTGCACCTTCAACCCAGAGACCATCTTCCCAAGTTCACTAACTTCTGGATTCCACTATGAGACATCCTTTTTCTAAAGCCAAAGACAGCTTGTTGAAAATTAAATAGAGCCTTCTCCCCTAATATACCCACTTATTAATAATTTTATCAGATAATTTCATGAAAGCAAGTTTTTATTGAAAAGAGAATTTTTCTTGTCACAAGTGAGTGATTTGGATTTACAGGAGGAAAACACTTTTTCTAGAGGCATCTTTGCTGATCATTTCCCATAGATAAATATGGACTCAAAAGCAGTTCTTTTACAAACCTTTCCCAGACCTTCATTGGGAAAGTGAAAGTGAAGTCACTCAGTCGTGTCCAACTCTTTGTGACCCCATGAACTGTAGCCTACCAGGCTCCTCTGTCCATAGGATTTTCCAGGCAAGAGTACTGGAGTGGGTTGCCATTTCCTTCTCCAGGAGATCTTCCTGACACAGGGATTGAACCCAAGTCTCCCACACTGTAGGCAGACGCTTTACTATCTGAGCCACCGGGGAAGTCCTTCCTTAGGAAGGACTCCAGCAAAACTGGAAATGTAGAACATTGGTAATTCTCATTAATTCTCAATAAGCACTTGTATGTGGTACACTCAGCCTTGGATGTCAGGACAACTTACCAATGGGAAGGTGACCAGTGGTTGTCATGGAGATCTGGGCCCGGCAGAAAGTTTTGCTGTCCAGCAAATCTGTGGCAGTGAAGACGTAAGGGACATTAAGACCCCCCTCCTTACAACATAAAGTTTTGGCTTTTAGAAAAACAGAATCAGAATGTAAAGGGGGCCTTAAGTGTTGGGGAGTTAGTTACCTACTGTGCTACCATAGTTGGTGTCGTATAAATAGTTTTCTTCTTTCCAGGTGTTCATGATGGAAGGGTCTACAAAGGACAGAAAATGGAAATGTCAGCAGTCACCTTCCCCAGGTGGCGAGTTTGCCTTTTTTTACTCACTGTTCATTATCAAAAAGGTGTGGGACAAGAAGGTGGTTTTTAGAGAGAAGAGATCAGATTCTACTTCAGTCACATGTTGATTTACAATAATGTTAGCCCAGCATTTCTTCCAGCGCCCTGGGGGAGATGGACTTTGTTACAGCCTCATCCAGGTGTTCTACGCCTGTTGCATTTTGAGGAATGTGAGAGCAGTTGCAGCGGTGGGATCCTATCCTAGCCCAGCGCTTTCCTGGGGATGTGTCATCTGCACTTGGGGGTGGGGGAGTTCAGGGGCCTGGCATTGTCATCCATTCTACTGTTCTGTCACCAGAATACTTTTATACTAGTTTAAAAAAAAAATGGTAAGGACAAAAGGTTTCATGATGAATGAGCATCTTTTCCTAGTAATATCTTCCTGGGAGAATTAATTATGTTTCTTTCATAAAAAGTCTGCTCAGTCTTATCATAGAATCTTTATTGCTAAAATCCAGAGTGAAACTCTTCTTGAGCTGGGTGACAGCTCCCTCCCTCCAGGACATCTCCAATAGTATTAAGGGGTGGACATAAAATTTTCAAAATAAAACTGAAGAGAAGAAGAGGAGATTGTATCTGAATCAAATAAACAGCTTTTAAAAGTAGAACCTCATTAGAATGGATAAAGAAGATGCAGTACATATACACAATGGAATATTACTCAGCCATTAAAAAGAATGAAATAGTGCCACTCACAGCAACACAGATGGTCCTAGAGAGTGTCATACTGAGTGAAGTAAGTCAGATAGAGAAGCAGAAATATTGTATGACATCCCTTATATGTGGACTCTGAAATGAACTTACAAAACAGAAAGAGACTCTTAGAAACTTAGAAAATAAACTTATGGTTACCAGGAGTGGATAGGATAGTTAGAGAGTTTGGGATGGTCATGTACACATTGCTGTATTTAAAATGGATAGTTAACAAGGACTTATTGTATAGCGCATGGGACTCTGCTCAATGTTGCCTTGCAGCCTGGATGGGAATAGGGTCTGGGAGAGAAGGGACACATGTATATGTGTGGCCGAGTCCCTTCGCTGTCCACCTGAAACTATCACATTATTTATTGGTTCTGTCCCAATACCAAATAAAAAGTTTTTTTTTAAAAAAAATGAGTAGGGCTTCATTGCCTCATCTTGGAAAATAAGTTCTTTCTTTCTTCAGAGTGCTGGGTAAGCACATCTCTTGACTCTTTAGATTTCAGACTCAAAGGAAACTCCCCTCCACCTACCCCAAAAGAAGCCCAACTCCTACACACCCCCCACATCTGGGCTGATCTCCAACAGAAGATCTCTTTTTTTCCTGGCTGGGCAAGAGCTGAGCGATCTGGCAGGAGCTGTCACCTCATCCCCACCAGAAACTTCCTGCACGCCCCTCCTTATAGATGGAGATGCCCTCAGCTCCCTCCTGCCCAGCATCTGAATTTCAGGGCTGGGGTGGTAAGCCACTGGCTGAGTTTCATTTTGTTTTTATAGCATAAACGGTATAAAACCTGACTCACTGGCTAAGTCCTCTTGTTTACGACATAGGGATTTAGCTGGTATTTGAACTAATAGCTACGTGCTTGGGCACCCCAAGCCCAGTCTCTTGGGGTTACACCCTCTCTCCTCGTTGGGTTGCCTCGTACACCTGTTGTTGTCTCTGAAAACAAACTGAACCAAAAGAGGTTTGGGGGTGTTGGCCCCTGCCTGAGCCTCCTCTCCCCTCCTCCCAGGGTGCACCTTCTTCCCCACCCTTCAGCTCAGCTTTCCTGAACTGGCACCACAAGAATGTCTGGATGGTCGAGGAGGAATTGTCAAGTACTTGGGACCTCTCCGGTACCACCTTCTGGCTCTTGCACTGGGGCTATCTGTCTGGTCAATAGTGGGGGTTAGAGGTGAGGGGGTACCATCCTCTTGGCCAAGTTCTATTCCTGCCTCTGAGGCAGTCAGGCCCATAAAGCACACACCATCTGGGTAACTCAGCCCCGGGTCTCTTGGGTCAGGGGGAAGGGCAGGGCTGGAAAACCTAATTAACATGCTTAGCAGCTATTGTTTTTTCTTTAATAATGGTAGACCAGCCCCCTTATACAAGAGTAAATAACTGCATGGGGCCAGTTTCTGCCCCTAGTGACTCACACATCACCCCAGGTCAAATTTTGTCCTTGGTGACTGGCACGCAAGCCTCAGGGAGGCCTGTGGCAGACTCTGTGGTTGGTCCATGTGGCCTGCATTCTCGCTGATGTGGGCACGGGGAGAGACCCTCGGGTGGGAGCAGTTCCTGTGGACTTGGGGCCACTTGCAGAGTTCTCCCTAGACTAAGAGGTCACAAAAGGGCAATATGCCAGGAAACTCTGATTGATACCAGGCTCTGGGGCACAACTTCTGGAGGCAGTTACTGTTCTCTGAAGATCCCCTGGGGGGGAGGTAGGGAGACAGAAAGTCCCCAGGAAAGAGAGTTCAGGACAGAGAAAGGAGGGATGATTGGGCAGAAGGAGGAGTACAAAATGAACGTAATGGCTCTGGGAACTCAGAACGGCAGCTTTTGTCTGAAAGTGCTCTTGAGGCAGGAGTTGGTTCCACAGCTGCTTTGGATATCCTTACAGAAACTCCAAGGTCCCCATTCTCTCCCCAAGCCCAGTCTCTTGGGGTAACACCTTCTCTCCTCGTTGGGTCACCTCGTATACCTGTTGTTATCTGTCGTAGAGTAACTACGACACCCAGGCCGGTGCTTCCTCCTCTTAATGAAACACACTCCCTCCAAGGGAGAAGGGGGAGAGGAGACACTGACGCTTCCTCTTCTCTCCTCTTGCTTCTCCTGACTCGGCTAAGTCCAATCCCCTGACTCTCTGCAGTGAGGAGGATGCGCGCTTAGACTCTGCATTTTTCTGGGCTCCTGGATCAGAGCCTGGATGCGCCCCTGACCAACCACGAGAAGCAGAGACGTGTGGGAGGAATTAGGCTCACCACCAGTCCAGAAGTCAGAAACAGTTGGCAGGCATGGTCCCAAGGACAAGGAATGAGATTCGTGGCAGGGTGGGTGGCCCATTGGAGACAGCCAGGGAAGAGGCATCCCTAGATTTCCTGCCCAAACACCGGCTCCATCCTGCTCCCACACTCTCTCTCACACTCCCTCCCAACTTGTGTTCCCCAGGCCTTTGCTTCCCAAGTCGGCTCCCTTCATCTACCACGACTCACCGGTTTGTTCAGTTTTGACAGTGACATTGTGCGTGGACTGGAACAGGTCGCTGCCGCACTGGCCTGTGGAGGGCAGATTGGGAAAGTCAGAGTGGGCCCACACACAGCCAAGACGTGGTGCTTGGCTAAGGACAAAGCTGGCTTCATGGAAGAGTCTCGGCTAAGCCCACCGCCTGATCATTATCCTTTGCGTCGGAGAGGGGGCTTCCCTCTCTGCATCTGTAACCTCAAGCCTGGGGTCCTTGGCCCAGAAAATCAGTAGCTGGGGCACCCACCTCAAATGGAATTATTTGGCTTTGCAAAGAGAAGATATCCAGTATAAGGGAACTAGAAGTTTAGATGTTAGAAGACCAGTTTCTCTACTAATAGCTGCAAGTCACTTCAGCTTTCTCGGTCTTGGTTTCCTCAACTGTAAAACTAGGGGCTTCCCTGGTGGCTTAGAGGTTAAAGCGTCTGCCTCCAATGCGGGAGACCCGGGTTCGATCCCTGGGTCGGGAAGATCCCCTGGAGAAGGAAATGGCAATCCACTCCAGTATTCCTGCCTGGAGAATCCCATGGACGGAGAAGCCTAGTGGGTTACAGTCCACGGGGTCGCAAAGAGTCGGACACGACTGAGTGACTTCACCTTCAAACTAGATAAAGTCATTAGATGGCCTCTAAGGTGCTTTCCCATACTAAGATCTGACACAAAATGCAAACAAAAACACAAAGCCATCTTAATCCTGTTTTGATCTTGAATGTAGCCCTTTTTGGTTAGATCCAATCTGTGAGACACGTCTAAGCACTGCAGTGAATCTCCTCTTATGTATGCCTTACAACTTCTCTTCAGATGTATCATATATAAAAGTACATGCACACATGTGTGTAAAGTAGCTTCAGATGTGTCCAGCCCTATGGATTGTGGCCTGCCAGGCTTCTCTGTCCCTGGGATTCTCCAGGCAAGAATACTGGAGTGGATTGCCATTCCCTTCTCCAGGGGATCTTCCTGATGCAGGGATCGAACCCGTGTCTCTAATGTCTCCTGCATTGGCAGGTGGGTTCTTTACCACTAGCGCCACTTGGAAAGCCCCATTAAAGCACATATATACATGCAAATTCATTTTGTATGTTTGTCCTCCCCAGCCAGATTGCAAATATCTCAGGAGCAGAGGTCACGCTTTAACGTCTCTGACCTTCAGTTTTCCCAGATGAAGACTTCCCCTATCAAATGGGCGCGATGTTTATTTTCTCATAAGGTCACCAAATGAATCTATTCACTTGGAGTCCTTGTATAAATAAATACTCAATAAATGTAAGTTAGTAGAATGTTTACAAAAAGGCAAATGACAAAAACAAGGTGAGAAATCTGGCCAAGAGGCAGTCAGAGGCACCGGCCATACGCAGTGGGACCAGACAAGTCATGGAAGGCCAAAGGTCAAGGCCAGAGCTGGGAAGTCAAGGGTGACCACATCCCATCCCACGCCTCCCTGTCTTAAGCTTCAATCAGAGCAAAGCTTTAAAGGAGTGGATTTAATTGGAGGTGGGGAGGTAAATATTTTTAATTCTTCAAGTATAAGTCTGTTCTTTCTGCAGACTCCTGGGCGTTATTTTTAGAGCCTTGTTTGGTTTGGTTCTAGTAAAAGAAAAATGAGCAACCACCTCTGAGGTGGGCGGGAAGCAGGGCGTGCCCCGGGGCTGAATGAGGTCATCTCAAACGGCCACCATGCTGCCAGCTCAGTGGCCAGACACTGGGTCTCCTCAGTGTTGATGGCAGCTGTCGGGATCTGAATCTGGTCCATAGCCCTGGAGCTCATGCTTCCCACAGCCCCGGCTCCACGTCCAAACACAGGTTCTGCTTGGATAGACGTGCCCGTTCCAAAGTAGACAGGCCAGCCCACTATTCATACATATCACTGCTTCCCAAAAGGGTTCTCAGAGAAGCTAGTTTTTTAAATAACCATTATCAGAAGAACTTCAGACCGGTGTCAAGAGCATTCTGCAAGATAGCTGTCTCCCCTACCAAGCCTTCCAAGCCAGTGTAGCATGCATGCGTGTGTGAACCAGCTATTACTGATGGATAGCCTTTGAATGCTTCCTGTCTATGTGCTGGGTGAGGCGTCAGAAGAGACATCTGGGGCTCTAGGATAGCCCCAATCCCAGAAGTCACTGCAGAAACATACCAAACCTGTCCAGACCATTCGTTCTAACCTTTTCTCATTCAGGACATTTTAAGAATCTGTTGTAATAACATAAGCTTTCTCTCCTCCCCCAAAACAAACTAGATGTAATTTCACCTTTTTTTTTTTTTTCACCATACTTATGTCCCATTGTAAGAACCTAAGTATAGAAATATTTTTTAAAATAGCCATGGCGATCTTAAGCAGCAAGTGATTGGGAATGAAACAGTCAAACTCCATTTGTAAGAGAAGGAAGTGGTTTTCTGAGAGCACCAAGTATTCTGTGACTACGCAGCTAACCCTGGTCTCCTTGGAAATCCACCATAAGGAGAGAATTACATTACCCTAGATTTGTATGGGATTTGGCACACCTTGTACCCTAGGCTTCAAGCCTGTCCCCTCTCACCTCCCTTCTACTTCCCTGTCTTAGGAAACAGTCATTTGGAAGTAAGACCATCCTCAGATGTCCCTAAACAGGAACCCTGCCAGTCGTGGAATCTCTGCCTTTCCCAGCTGGCTCCCAACAGGGTAGAGAGAGTGAAAGCGAGTCACCATTCCACTTGAGATGCTGCAGGTTGCTGTAAAGAAGCTGTCCCGCCGTCCCTGCCGCCCGGGTGAACTCCTGCAGACTCATGCTGCATAGGTGCTCGCCATTGATGTCAAACTCCTGGAAAGGGATGCAGCTGGCGTCCAGCTGGTTGGTGTCCAGGAGATGCTGGAGCCACTCCCACACCTGGTACTTGGTCCAGTACTGAGGATGGATTTCATGCCACTGGCCTCCAAAAAACCCACTGGAAACTGCAAAAGAGGAGGCAGCCCTGTGAGTGAGCTGTGTTTGTTTCTGAGCATGATCCCAGACAGGGAGGTGCACCGCCCGAAGTCACAGGGAATGCAGCCGAGGTGTGCACACATCAGCAGAGGTTGGATTTGGAGAGGAGGCTCTGGGAAATGCAATTCCTTCCCTAGTTGTGGTAGGAGCCAGTCATTCAGTCTCCCTACATCTTCCTATTGTTCCTCGTATACTCACACCTGGGCTCTGAATAAGGACGCAAGACTTGAAACACTCTGAGATCATGAGCTTCTTCCCCATCTACCACAAAGTACCATGAAAGCTAATGCATTGCTACAGGTTCAGCAACATATTGGCTTCCTGCCCACACCCACAGAGTTCACATGTTTTGTTTTGTTTTTTTTTTCCCTCTCTCTTTCACACACACCTATATACACGCACATACCCCCAATTCAAACCATTTTCAACCAGAAGCCTGAGACTCGGGTTCTCCTCTTTATGATGCCTTTGTTTCTCCCCAGATGATGATTCTCTCCAGAATCATCTGGAGTGGTCCAGATGATTCATCTGCTTGCTGTGCTGATGTCCCCCTGCCCAGTACTGGTTATTACAACCACTATGATGTCACTTCCCTACCCAGTCACCTTCAGCAACTTCCCTTTATCCACTGAAATTAGGTCCAAAACTTCCAAGCCAGGTACTGAGGCTCTTCACTATTCCTCAAGTGACCTTTTGCCTTTTTTATATATTGTCCTTTAGGCCAGTTTGAGGTCTACCTATGGCTCCCTGTTGAATTCCTGCCCAACTCACTGACTCCGACCACCCATAAAGCCATCAGAGACCCCCCGACCGACTGCTGAGGGCTGCTGTCTCTAAATCTCCAGGAAACATACTTCCCATTTCTCCTCATGACTTCTCCTGTTTTGCCTTTTTCTGATGGGTCTTTATAGTCCTATTCTTCTTTGTAAACTGTATGCTCAATTTACCCATCCTTATATCCGTCTTACCCATCCTTGTATCTCCCATAAAAAGTACTTAGAGATTTTGCCATTATAGGTACTTTCTCTCCATTTCTTCAGTAAATTTATTGCTGAAGAAGAAATAACATTGGAACCTGGAAGAGCCTGTGAGATCTATTCACAAGATGGCTAATTCAAGTATCAGTGAAGAAGAGGAGTTTCTCCAAGTCAACAAATATTATTGAGCTCACTATGGACTAACTATCTATGTATGTGACTCTCATACTCACTTAAGAGAGCATCACTAAATCAACCCAGAGTCCTGGAGGGATGGAGAAGAAGGAGCCAGCTTCTGTTGGCATGTGACCAGGCTAAGAGCTCTTACAATCCCTTCTAAAGCAGGGACCAAGGGAGGGAGCACTCTCTTGGAAGAGGTGAGGGGTAGGAACAAGGGGGAGACCCTATTACAGCCAACCAAGCTGAAGAAGGGGAAATCTAGCTGAGCAGAAATCTAACACACAGATATTCCCACCAACTCAAGGATGGACCAGTAAAGGAAAATGTAGCGCAAGAAAATGGTCCCAAACTTTTTCTTCAAGGTCCTGCTAGATCAGTATTTCTCTAAACTCTAAAGCGATTATGAATCACCAGGGAATGTTGTTCAAATGCAGATTCTGATTCCATAGACTTGGGATGAGGCCTGAGATCCTGCATTCCTGGTGAGTGTCCCAGGAATGGGGATGACGATGATGTTTGTCAGTGGACACAGTTTGCGTGGCAAGGAGATACAGAGCTTCAAAAGGTCTGATCCCCATAATACCCACAGCCTGGCCCTCAACGCTCCCAGAGGAGAAGCTGAAGGGGGAATGCTTCCAACCCACTCCTGTTTTCGCTCACCCTCTTGGACTTCATCCACTGCTCCCAGACTTAAGGATTGCTAAGAGCAGGGGGTCAAGATCACGTGGGCACAAAGGTACTGTCCTGGGTCATAACCTGCTGCTCACATTAGGTGCCTTACTCCTCATACCTCATAACCACACAGAAGTAGGCCTGAACCCTCAGCTGGGGTCCTAAAGGCGAAGCCAACAGAGAAGGGGGAAGGGATAAGGATTGGGAGAATCTAGTCCCCAAATTTAATTACATGGAAATATTCCCAAATATACTAACACACTGAGCCTAAATGGGATGTCTCTCATTCCTCCCACTTTTTTTGGTGTCTCACCAACCAATACAGTTGTTGAAGGGTGGGCTATATTTTTTGCAGCTCCCCCAAGTCTCTGTTCTTTTATTTTGAAATTAATTGTTTTGCTAATCGTGCAACTCTTGAGTTTGCAAACAAGAGACAACAACTCTCAATAACTCCACACTAGGCCTACAATACATTCTTCTTTCAATGTCACATGATTCAGATGAGAGGAGGGTTCCTGATAGTGCAGCCTATTAGAACTTGGCAGAACCAGAGAATTTTTTCTGAAGTTGAACAGGGCAGACTCCCCACTAGCCTCCAGAAGTTTGGGGAAAAGCGTTGAAAAGCCTATGAGTCCAGCTTCTCTCTGGCATTCAATTGGTCTCCCCAGTCCCATCAATCAAGACCAGGAGCTTCTGGAAGTGAGAATGTAACCGTGATGAGTGGATTCTACTCCCTGCACAGCAAACAAGAGGAATGCTGCCATAAGGGAGGGTCTAAGGGCTTGGGATGCAAAAGACTTTCCAGCCTGAGGAGCTTTTCCCTGTTTAGAATCATCCTGCAAGGTCTCTACAGGGACGCTCGTGCCCAGAAAAGACAGCAGTTCAGGAGGACAGGTGATCAAATAAGAGAAGGTCTCCCCTTTCTGTTTTCCATGCTGTGTGGCTGGGGATTCCAAATTGAAAGGTGGAGCTGCCTAGGAATCGGCTGCTTCTTGGAGAATGCAACCTTCCATTAGCATCCCACTTCTGCCTCCCAGACATTGTTCACCAAGAGCCACTTCACTGTCGTTCAAGGGAAGCAAGAGCAGCAGAGTCTCTGGGGAGGAAATTAGTAGCAGGCAGAGGGTGGGAGAAGGCCCAGACCTCCTTACACCTGCTGCGGTCTGGTTCATAGGAGTTTGCCCCAGCTGACTGCCTTCACAACGAGGTGCACGGCGCTGATGAGCAACCGCTGTATTCAGCCTGGCTTCTACAGTAAGCCGGGGCTGGATCCACCCTCTGTAGGCCCCAGACTAAGCCCTGCCTCTTCTAATCCACCAATCTTAGATTAAAGCACCACAGGCAGGCACACGGTCTCCTAACAAATCTACCCACCCTTTATAGAGGGAAGTCACTGGAGGATGAAACAGAAGGATGAAGCTGCTCTAACTCTCTCCTCCTTAACATCTTTTGCCCCAGCTGACTGCCTTCACAACGAGGTGCACGGCGCTGATGAGCAACCGCTGTATTCAGCCTGGCTTCTACAGTAATCCGGGGCTGGATCCACCCTCTGTAGGCCCCAGACTAAGCCCTGCCTCTTCTAATCCACCAATCTTAGATTAAAGCACCATAGGCAGGCACATGGTCTCCTAACAAATCTACCCACCCATTATAGAGGGAAGTCACTGGAGGATGAAACAGAAGGATGAAGCTGCTCTAACTCTCTTCTCCTTAACATCTATGCTTCCAGGTCACACACACACACACACACAGTTCTCTCTCCTATCCCATCTTCATATCCCAGCCAACACTATTAAAATGGCCTTACTTTGGGGTATCTCTTCTCTCACACTCTCTGTCAGCTTGTCAACCTGGAACTTTGAATATTGAGAGGAAACCACAGAATATCTCGAGTGGGCTTCTGGCTGGGGCTCCGGGGACCTGTGGGGATCTCCAGCTTAAAGAGTTTTCTCGAGTCCCCCCAGCTCCCACATTCCCCATCATTCCCACAGGCCTCCTGGCTCCCACACCCCCTGTAAGCTTCATGAAGTTGGGGAATGAAGTCTAATCAGAGCAAAAGAAGAAGCTGGAAGAAGCTGCATGGGGAGGGACACACGCAGCCCCCTTACCATTGCACGTGGGGTAGCTGTCTGTCCAGGCTGGCTGCTGGTGGAGAAGATTGTTGCTGGGGTTGAGATTCATTACACCACTTCCTTCCAGAATCATGATCTGTAAGGGGATCAAAAAGGCCGTTCCGTCAGTGCCTCTGGGACAAACGTCATTTCAGAGTATGGATCATAGAGCAAATTTAGGAAGGAAGAAAGAACGTGTCCTCCTGACCACTGCCTGCCAAGCATGTTGCCACAGCCCTTTCAGTAAAAGCAAAACTGACTGGCAATTAAAAATTTCCAGGTTCAACTTTCATATGCATGAGGCAAGTTTTTACAGCCACCCATTCATAAATGAATAATCTCTGATCGGGAATGAAACAGAAGGAAAATGTAATACCTGCTCACCGGGTGAGTCTGGCTAGCAGCCAACTTTTTCTTTTTTTTCTACAAAAGTGAAAATATCAGAGAGATTTTGTTTAAAGTGGAATTGCCATTCGGTAAAATCCCAAATGGATAGCAGAACAGACTCAGCACCAGTGTGGGAACCCTGACTTGAAATCAGACATGTACAAGTTCTGACACACCTGAGCAGCCCGCCCCTCAGCATCCAGTAAATTTCCTCAGTAAGGATAACTGCTAAGAGATGGGCTGGTCTCAGGGGACCTCAGCCATATTTGACCTAGAGCTTTGCAAGCACTTAGCTCTGTGATAACGTTATAAATCATCTGGTTTCTCCAACAAGACACTGGCCCTTCCTTCTTGGTGAAAAGTTCATCCTCACATTCCCTTTCCTTTTAGTTGTCACCATTCAGTCACTCAGGCAATATCTGACTCTTTGCAACGCCATGGACTATAGCACGCCAGGCCTCCCTGTCCTTCACCATCTCCCGGAGTTTGCTCAAACTCATGTCCATTGAGTCAATGATGCCATCCACCTGGAGGATACTGCAAGCTTCACAGCTGACCTGAATGGGACTTTCTCAGTATGAGGCTCATTTTCTCAGTAAAGGATCAAGAAGAGCCTTTCTTCCATGAGCCCGTTTTTGGATTTTTTTGAACTGTATGAAAATTTTATGCTTTAGAAATATTCACCTCGGTCCTCCAGCACTTACAATGTTCTTACCCTCATGCCGGACTCAAAGCCTCAGAAGTGCATTCAATCATTCAAAGGATTAACAGTCTGTTTCCAGAAGGTGACTGAGCCTTACCCGGGACCTCTAAGGGTAACCTGCTCTTTCTAAATGTTGGAGTGGGGAGAAGCTAGAATTACAGTAGAAGATCATGGAAAATTCTCTGCCTGTTTGGGAGAAAACTTGCATCTTCATGTGTCGTCAACATCCCCAGGATGGAAATTGCCCAGCCGGAGCCATTCTACTCCCTCAAAACCCCTTCCTCTAATTTAACTACTGCTCCTTTGGGTCAATGTAGGGCTTAAGAGGGGGAGAAAAGGGGTCTGGAAAAGACGTAAAAATTCATTCATGTATTCATTCTTTCAGCAGATATTTATTAGCCTTGCAATGGATTGAGCACAGTTCTAGGAACAGGGAGTAGAGCAGTGATTAAGAGTTGAATTAGGCTAAACAGAAACATTTATGATGATCATTAACATCCTCATCCTGGTTGTTTGGCAAATAATTAGGCCTGAATCCAGCCTGAGTAGAAGGTAGTAGAAGGCAAGATGGGGTGGCAATGATGAGCTCTGTAACAGCCCACAGGGAGGGGAGGTAGCAGAGCTGAGTTGAATGCAGTGGTGCCATAGAGATGAGTTTCGACGTCAGAAAGAGTTGGAGTTTATCCCAAGTTCCACCACTTAATACCAGCTAAGTTCTTAGCTGGTTTGTACTAAGTCAAACAAGTTATTAGCCTCTCTGAACCCCAGTTTCCTTTTATGTAAAATACAGACCATTGTAGCCACCGTATGTATTGGTTGGGGCTTAAGTGAGTCTCCATACCTCGAGCACTTGGCACCAAATAGGACGTAACTGCCTAGCCCGTATGTTATGATGAGGAGGGGCACTATGCCTATGGACAACCTGAACCAGAAGTAATCGTGGGCCTCAGTTTCCTCGGGCAGAAATTGAAGGGCTAGTAAATTGCTTTTGAAGTTCATTTCCAGAAATGTCTTGGATTCTCACTCTCAGAGAAAACCAACCCAAGTCAAACTTTCATTTCTTTTCCCATTGAGCTTTCTAAAGCAATAGCCCTAAGCTAAGAAATCAGATGGGGGGACTTGAAGGCAAAAGAAAGCTTCCAGGTCCCCAGAGGGGTGGCTGGGAGAGGGAGAGGGCATGGCACCAGCTCCTGTTTGCTCAAGGCTAGGCTTGTTCCTTGCCAGCATTTGCTCAACTACAAGCAGTAGAAAGGTTACTGTTTAACCCTGAAAGGGCTGAAGCTCAGAGCCCCGGCCATGTGCCCTCCAGGCTGGGGGTGGTGGGGGGGGGTGTGCAGGGGAGGCTTCCCTGAAATTCTTTCACAAGGGTTTGTCTGCAGGGCTGTTTCAAAGTGGCTATTTCAGTGGAAGTCAGATCTGCTGGGGCCAACTATGACCCACTTCCTCAGCCGGCTGGCTCAGGGCTTCTCTTTATCAATTCCTCAAAATCTAGAAGGCAGAGTGGGGTGAGGACCGAGCACCCAGCTTTGGAGTTGGGGAGAGGTGGGCTCAGATCCTAGTTCGCCTGCTCCTGGTGGGTGACCTTGAAACAAGTTCAAGTCTATCCGAACTGAATCTTTCTGATCCTCACTTTCCCCACTTGTAAAACGGGAACAACCCAAACTCAAAGGGCTGTGGGCATCAAATGAGCTTGTGTGCACAGAGAGCTCAGCGGGTACTAAGAAATCAATAAATTTCACAGGAACACATGGGCCAGACTTTCTCTTATGACTAAATACCCCACAAGCCCCTGTCCTCCAGGCGGACATCATTTCTCACCATGAGACATCCAGAACTACTCTCAGCTTCTACTCTCAGCCAGAGAGAAGTCCTGAGGATTACAAGGTCACATCTGCCCCATTGCCATCTGGGCCCCCAGGAGGCTGAGCGCACTCCCTGCTGGCACCCCCTTTCCAAGGGAAAGCAGCCAGCACAACGAGGGGCCCTTTTTTACAGGGCCCAGTAAATGGTTAGCACCCATAAAAGAGTTTATGTGGCTTATTCCTTAGTGAGTCAGAGTTCACTGAGCTCACCCAGGCTGCTGAGGAGAGAAGGTCAGTGTCCTCAACCCGGCTTGGGGCGGCAGGGACCATGCCCTCAGGGTGGGCACGGAAGGCTCCTTCGGCCAGCACGCCTGAAGGCCTTTCACTAAGTTCTAATCCCTTGGAGACCCAGCTTTTCAAGTGTGAAATAAGGACATTTGCCCCCCAACAGCCTCACAAGATTGTTGAGAAGATCAAATGAGATAATAGATAATAAATGTGCCTTGAGAATGGTAAAAATAAAGACAGACAAAGCATTATTATTATAACCAACTCACCCACACTCCCGTATACAAACGTGGACTTTCCATGGGGCATGGTGATTACCTTATGCTGTGCTTAGTCGCTCAGTCGTGTGTCCAACCTTTTGTGACCCGTGGACTGTAGTCCACCAGGCTCCTCTGTCCATGGGCTCCAGGTAAGAATACTGGAGTGGGTTGTCATGCCCTCCTCCAGGGGATCTTCCCAACCCAGGGATCAAACCCAGGTCTCCCACAGTTCAGGTGGATCCTTTACTGTCTGAGCCACCAGGGAACCTGAGAATACTGGAGTGGGTAGCCTATCCCTTCTCCAGGGGAGCTTCCTGACTTACCCAGGAATTGAACTGGGTTCTCCTGCATCGCAGGCAGATTCTTTACCAGCTGAGCTACCAGGGAAGCCCAGGTGATTACCTGATGGAGTATGAAAAGCAATCCTTTTAATTTAGAAGTATTTAATGCTTCTCGTTAATCTTTTTACTTTACCTTCAGCATAACTTTTATTATTTTCTTTTAAAAAAAAAAGTATCAATTATGGGAGGTTGAGACTTTGGAGACTTTGAGGGCTGGGTTGGGATCCAGGCTCCTCATCTTTATCTTTGAGCTATGTGACCTTGAGTGTGTTACTCCTTCCGAGCTCAACATCTTTACTGATTCCAAAGAGGGAGTCAGGGGACGTGGATGTCCTCCAAGCTTAAGGGCTATTTGGAAGGATAAGTAATGCTATGAAGTTAAAGTCCCCTGGGCTTCCCAGTGGCTCAGGTGGTATAGAATCCACCTGCAATGCGGGAGACCCGGGTTCAATCCCTGGGTCGGGAAGATCCAAGACTGAAAGCAGTAAATTCAGAGCCTAAGGAAAAACAGTTCCACCCTTTGAGCTAAAAGCAAGCTGGAGAAGGATCTGCTTCACCTCATTTCCAGCTAGAGAGAGAATTCTAGGGTGAAAAGCAGGGTTTCTCAGCCTTGGCGTGACTGGCATTTTGGTCCAGGATGGTACTGGTTAGGAGGGCTATCTTGTACACTACAGGATGCCTAGCTGTATCTCTAGCCTCTTCCCACTAGATTCTAGCAGCACTCATGCACCAACCCTGGAAAAAAAGCCCCGGAGCCAGATCACGCCTAGTCATGAGCACCAGTCAAATCAGAGCCCGTGGAAACAACAGCTCGGATTTTGTTCTTGCTGGTGTGGCAACTTTGGACTAGCCTTTCTGAGCTGCTATATCCTCTCCTGGGAAACTGCCACCTAGGCTTGCTGGAGGACTGAAGGAGATTCAGGACCATGGGGCCCCTGGCACAAGGCTTCATCATACCCATACCTGGTAAGTGCCTCCTGGGGGAAGTTTATGAAAACGCACTGACTATTGGACCCCCCTTTGTCTATTCTCACATAGTATGTATTCTGGGAACACAGCATAAATTGTTACTTGGGGTATTGAAAAATGCACATCAAAAAAAAAGAAAAAAGTAAATTTTAATTCAAACCAAAAGATTGAAATGCACTGAGATATACAAGGTGTTTCCATCTGCATTCTCTTCACTGATTCCTCCACATTCGCCCAAGATGTCACCCTTTGCATTACAATTCTAAGACTGACACTTTGGATGACAGAAGTCTGCTCTTTATTTCAAGAGGAGGAACCATGGGTGGGATCCAATCAATTACAGCAGATGGTCCCTCATGCCAGCCTTCCAGTCGGATACTCTTCTATCCTAGGCAGCAACTCCCTGGCCCACTAGGGTTTGGCCAATCCAAACTCAATTTGGCAGAGAGGCAGCACTGTGCTCTGCTGGGGTGGCCAGAATCACTCTTCATTCCCCACTTGGTTAAGGGGCCCCTTGGGATTAAACACAAGCACCCACAGTGCTCCAAGTTGCTACAGACTCAGACTACTTCTGAGCCCCCCACATATAGAGACGACCCACCACGTCTGTACCCACCCTACCAGACCTTCATCAAAAGTGGATTCCCTTCCAGCACCAGCTTGCCCACCATGCACGGGGAAGACCAATGGATAGGGGAGGGGGCCAGCAGAACCCTAGCCTGACCCTAAAGTTTAAGAGTCTCACGTTTTAACTGTTGCTCAGCAGCTCAATTGGGAGTGGGTGAGACTAGCCGCGGAGACAGAATCTCACAACATCTGGGTTGAAAGGACATACTCAAGGTGTGAGGAGCTTCAAACCCAGCCCAATGTTGCCATGCTTCTGGAGGGCAGGTCTCATGGTGACTCAGATGGTGAGGATTGAAGTCTTGATTCTGCTCCTTGGCAGGCTGTGTTGACCCTGGGGAAGTACCATCCCGTTTAAAGTTTCACTTTCCCCCATGATAAAAAGTGGGAGAAATGGAGTTGACGTGTGGATCAAACGAGAACGTTTGTAAAATTCTCACACAGTGTGTCAGGAAATGTTAGCTGTCACCGTGGGGTCTGCCCAGAAGCTTCTCTCTGAACTGTGTTGGTTGGCTTGGGCAATATTCTTAGGGTTGAGTAGACTCTTCAGAGGCAGGATGGTGCAATGGTGGGAAGCACCAGGCTGTGCAGTCAAATGGCCATGGTTCAATGCCTGGATTTGCCAACTGACTAATCACCTGGACCAGTGATTTAACTTCTTTGGGTCTCAGTTGCCTCATTGATAGAATGGGGATGATATGAAAACGGTTGTTGAAAGACAAAATGAAGTGATACCAGTAGAATGCTTGGTACATATTACACATATCACAATATACGTATTAAGTACTTGGTGAATACAAGCTAATAAGTGTTAGTCACTCAGTCTTGTCTCACTCTTTGCAACCCCGTAGACTGTAGTCCGCCAGGCTCCTCTGTCCATGGAATTCTCCAGGCAAGAATACTGGAGTGGATTGCCATTCCCTTCTCCAGGGAATCTCCCCGACCCAGGGATTGAACCCAGGTCTCCTGAATTGCAGGCAGATTCTTGACCATCTGAGCCACCAGCGAAGTCCCTAATTTTTATTATCTTTTATTTGTTGTGTTGTGACTTATTATTTCATTGAGTCTCCAAGGTGGAAATTGAGGGTTAAGTTCATTTTAAGCAAGGCTTCTAACTTCTACCATCTACATCATGTTCAGCAGTCCCAGTGAGCTGGCACACTCTAGCCTAGGGCTGGACTCGGGTTCCCCAGCCCCATCCTGCTCTGCTGGGTGACACACCATTAGGCTGAGCAATGGACAGCATCTCTGAGCCCCTGCTCACAGAAGCCGTGCTCTGCCCCTCCGCCCGCTTCCTGCTCCCCTTCGTGCCACCAGACACACGCTGCCTGAGGCTGCCAGCAGCAGTGGGAGGGCACACCTCTGCAGGCCCTGGGTTACCGCTCCAGCATTTTGCTCCCACACACCATGGCTGGTTTGCAGGTGTACAGGCGAGCAGCTCGTCTAAGATGGGAGCTCCTGGCGGAAGACAGCCTGCAGATCTCTATCCTACAGGGTCCCTTAGCACACAAATTGCTCAATTGCTAGAAGAAAGGGGTCTGAGATTTGACCTCTTAAGGACAGAAAAGTGAGCAGAAGGAGGTTCCCTTGGAACTTTGGCAAAGGACCAGAGCCAGGTCTTCCGGAGCCCAGGAGGCTCTGCCCAGCCTTGGGACTCCTAACAAGGCCAAGCCCTGCTCCACTGGTCTCTCTTAAACACACAGAGAGGACCTGCCAGCAGAGACAAATACAAGCCAGCTTGGGCTGGCTCATCTAGAGCAAGGTGTGTCTTTTGCTCTGTGGTGGGGCTACTGAGACCTAAGACCAAGTGCTGTACTGCTAGTACTAATAGTAGCTATATACCATAATAGCTGGGGCTTATTGAACATTTAAATGTGCTGCCTCTTTTCTCATAGTTTTAAATCCATTATCTCAGTCAGTACTCACAATTGCTCTGTAAGGCGTTATGTCATTTAGCAGATGGTTCATCTGCGGCTCTAAGAGGTTGTGTCACTTGTTCAAGCTCACACAGTTTTGAAAGAACTGAAACTAGCAGAGAATTCAAACTCTGAGTGTCTAGCAGCAAACCCTGGGCAGTTTATGCTGAGATGGAGGTGCTTTGCCAAAGAAGAAAGATGCCCTCAGCTCATCCTCAGCCGCAGCCCCATCCTACACACCGTCACAGCATTCTCCCTGTGCCACCTGGGGTCTCACAGCTTTACCAGGTTTCTCCTGGATTAAAAGCTCTCTGCGTCCATTCAGTCATGCAGGGACCCTGATTAAAACATATTTCTTTTTTGCCAGAGCAACCTGAAGTCATCTCTCTTCTCAATATATTCAAGAGTTCTTTTTAGAATGAAAGGGGAGAATTCCGTTATCATTTTTCCATACCTACAGCATACTCAGGTAGGAATATTTAGGGCCAGTTTTATCTATGATACTTTTAGCCATTAAAATAAATTTATGTGTGCTAAGTTGCTTCAGTTGTGTCCAACTCTTTGTGATCTTATGGAGTGTAGTCTGCCAGGCTCCTCTGTCCCTAGGATTCTCCAGGCAAGTATACTGGAGTGGGTTGCTGTGCCCTCCTCCAGGGGACCTTCCCTGATCGAGGGATCAAACCCAGGTATCATAAAAGGAGTATGTATATATTCATGCAAATATATTAATCTATACATGTAAACACATGAATATATTTGCATACACAAATGAATATTCCTTGTATGATTCAATAAAATGATTTTTAGTTTATCTTCTAGAAATAAACCAATCCACAATGCTTTGTGCTTCATCTGGATTAAAACTGAATTAGTTCAAAAAGAAGTGTTTTCTTCTGTTGGGAAGGTGAAGATACACTGGAAGCCACCAGGGCCACAGAGCAGGTCACAATCAGGGCTTCCCTTGCATTCCCTTCTCCCAGCCCTAGGGGACCGAGAGTCAAAGCCACAGTCTGCCTTCTTCCCAGATCCTTGATTCATTCAACCACATCATCCGCAAACTGCCTCAGAATACTGTCTCATGTGGGTATTTTTACTCCTCAAGCCCAAGGAGCAATTAGGCACTTTAAATAATCGCTTTTGCAATGACAGCACTATCCAGACCATTCTCAGTCCTTAATCAAAGTTACCAGCAGGTGAATTCACAGCATTTGCCCGAAGAATGTTGCAACAGCTTACTGACTTCCTGTTTCAATATGACTGTCATTTCAAGAGAACTACTCCCAGTGAGGAGAAAAGAAAATTCAAGTACATGTAAAATCTAACTGAATGTAACAAAGATGATAACTCATGTTTTCCAAATGAATCAAAATATGAATCAAGTTTGGGGAATGTATTTGATCCTCTTGGGATTACATCACAGGTAATTTCATACCCTCATAATGTCTTTCAAGACAGGCATTTCATGTTCCCAGGGGCAACATCGGAAGCATTATTCCTGGGCTTTCAAGCGTTTACATGAGCAATGATGCCATAGTGGGAGCCCGAGAGTCGATTCATTATAGATACACTTCACTAACTATAAGCCAGTTGAAAATACACATCTTATGCTGATTTTTATCAGTCTCAGTGACAGTTCAGACAAGAAACTGACTGGAGACAGGAACCAAAATTGATCAAAAAACAAGATTCCCTTACATGACCTCAGGGGCCTTTATCAATCATGTTCAGCTGTGACAAACTAAAAATAGGGCAAGCTTTGAAACATGAATGTCACGGAGTCTTTTCAGACCTCAAGGGAAACTATGGTTCTCTCCTCCGCAGACTGCACACTCACACCAAGTTTTGCACATGTTTTGTGCAAAAGACCCTCCAAAGACCATCCACTGACGCCTACAAATCTATTGACACCATGGATCTTTAAATCAAACTCTCTGTTGCACTCACGTAGGGTTGAAATGAAAAGAAAACTTGTAGTGGAGTCAGGGTCAGAAGAAAGTCTACCCTGACCTCTGAGAGAAGCCCTGAGAGTTTTCATTCTTGCTCTTTCTTGACATGAGTGTTGCACAGTTTTCTTACAGTGGCAGCAGGAAGGGCCTCCCCTTTCCCTCTCCATCAGCAGCTGAAGGAGGAGCCATGCTGCACCCAGGACAGTCATTCTGGACCTCTGTTCGGCAATGTAGTAAAAAATTCACCGTATACCCCACCACCTTGAACCTCAGTATTTCTCTCCTGACCAATCCTTGATCTGTCTTCTAAAACACAGTAGCCATAAGCAACACATAGCAAAAAATAAAAGCAAAAACAAACTAACCAAAAAAAAAACCCAGCCTACTTTTACACCTGAGGTCTCCATAGGTGTTTGGAAAGGCATAGGTATGGAAACTGGGAGATTACCTTTACAATGCTTATTTTCCTACTTGGCTGAAGAGGCCACAGGATTGGTCTACGGGCCACTTGTATCATTAGCACCTAAGAAGAAGTTAAGCTTGGTGTTTCCTGAGGTCTCACCTAGACCTGTGAATCAGAATCTATGCTTTTAAGACCCCACCTTCACCAACCTTTAAGCACCCTTGCCATTAAGAGCTTCTGGTTAAAGACTCATCTACTTGAATTCTCTCAAGTTCCCAAAACAAGATAACGAACTCCAGCAGATATTGGCCCTAAAATAAACATCCATAAACACCAGGAAGTCCTCGTAAAGTCAGAGGCAATACATTTCAATCCAAAGAACTCAAGGTTCAGTTCATCTGTGGAGATTCTCTCCCTGTCTTATTGCCTAACGATGTAAAGCAGTTCCTAACATCCAGTACCACCTTGTTCAATGCAACAGTGCTCAGCAACTAAACAAGTATGAGTGTGTGAAGGCCAAGCAAAGTCCTCAGAACACAGCATTTGTGGAGGATTTTTGTAATGATTATTTCCATCAAGGGGATTTCATAGCTGGCTGAGTCACCCCTTATTCCATCCCACCCCCACCACAGCTCTTCCAAAGATTAACCACCGTAGCTTTTAGACCTCATACCAAAGAAACCTGGTATCTTAGCCTTCAATGGAGAGAAGCAATCGTCAAGAAATGTTTGCCCTGCTAGTATATTGATCCCTTCCAATTAATAGATATTCATTGACGAGCTACTAGATGTTGGCACTGTACTAGGTGCTGGGGGCATAAGAGTGAACAAAACACAGAAGCTGCCCTGCTCAACTGGACTGTCCAGCAAGGGCACCGCTTCTGAAAATGTTGTAATAGTTTTCTCCAAGGTCATCTGTCCTCATTGACCATCTCCTGCTGGAGTTACAGTGGAACAAGAGCAGGGAGAGCCGGGTCACCTGCTTTGGCATTTGGAAATGGCCAAGCTTGGAAAGAACTTCAACTCCCTTAAAAAACAGGGTTAGGGCAGGAATAGAGAGCCAGATGTAGAGAAGAGACTTGTGGGCACAGTGGAGGAAGGCGAGGATAGGACAGACTGAGATAGCAGCGTTGACATATACATATACTACTGTGTGTAAAATAAACAGCTTTGGTGCTCGGTGATGACCTAGATGGGAAGGACGGGGAATTGGGAGGGAGGCTCAAGAGGGCAGGAATATATGTCTGCATATAGCTGGTTCACTTCATTGTACAGCAGAAACCAGCACAACATTGTAAAGCAATTATCCTCCAATTAAAAATAAATAGATAAATAAAAAAGAAAAACCAGGACTGGTCCTCCTTTCTCCAACAACCCCAAGCCCTTGCCTTCACAGGAAACCCTCACCAAGACCTGGAGTTGGCAGCCATGAGTTTCGCAAAGCAGCCTCAGCCAAAACCAATCTCCACGCAGGACGGAATAAAGCAGCTGGTTGTCTGGATGGCTGCATGTCTCTCCCTGAGACAATAGTGTGTTTATGTGTCAGAGGGTTAGGGGCAGGTTAACATAAAACCCACCGTAAACAGAGCTGTTAATTCAGTTGCTGGCAGGGGCTTCTGTTATCTTCTGAATACCTCCCAGAGGGTATAAGCCCTACCTTTTCATTTGAGTTGGCAGCAGAGTTATTTTTTTGCACCTGTTGCTCTGCTCCAATAACAACGCAGTTAAGCATTGATTTGTTGGAAAATAAACAGAAAAAAAGCAAAGAAAGGCATCTGCCCAAACAGCCTGAGCTGGTTTGACAGAGCGTTCATGCCAATTTGTTTTTCCTATAAAAACCAAAGAAAAACCTGCACTTTCAGTTTGAATGCTATCCTCCCACTCCCTGAGAAGAAAAGGTGGTATCGAAGAGACCAGCCAGAGCTGGCAGGGCCCAGGAGTCAGAAGACACTGTACTTTTCCATTGGCTGGCTCTACGAGGGCGCTGAGGGGTATCTGAGATCTGTAGATGACATGGCCAGCCTCCAGCCAGCCCAGGTTAAGATCCTGAATCAGATTAACAAGGCCATAGAAGGGGCTGCCAGGGTATGATCATAACCCAAACCACACTCTTCCTAATGGTTGATTTCTGAAAGTCAGTAAGTTTGGGGAGTAGGTGTGGTCTCTATGTTATCTCCCCAAGCAGAGACTTAGCGTGGCTCTCCCAAAGGCTTCTTTCATCCAGCCTGGGCATGAGAATAATTTGAAAACCCCCAGTCCCTGGACCAAAGCTTTCCCAATGGGGAAAAGAGGTTAGCCATACCTACCTCCAAGGCAAGCTGTGTAGACTCACTCATGTCCTGCCAAGTGACCTGAAATCCCAGGTGTCCTGTTGAAAGGACCTAAGATGTCCACTGTATGGTGCCCGCATTAATTCAAGCATCACCGCGCTCTCATTTCCCAACTGTTTGTCAATATCACATGATGTGCTCAAGCCAGAAAGGGCTACAAAGAGCTAAACAAATCACTCAAATGGAGATCATGACAACACTAATTAAGCGGTGGCATCATCACCCAGCCTTCAACACACACTGTCAGGCGAAGCCTCTTAATATCTCTTTTGTAAGCCTTGAGCGGAAAACCTGGGACGTGCAGGCAATGCGTGATGTTCCCCGAGATTACCACCTCCCCGCAGCTTTCTCTCAGCCATTGGGCTTTCATTATCACCAGACCATTGGCTTCATGGAGAGGGGAGGTCACAGCAGTGGGGGGAAGCCTCCGAAACGCCTCTTCTCAAGGAGCGTTAAGAACAGGGTGTTCTGACAGAGGAGGGATACGGCTGGCTGAGCATTCCCAAGCATTCTTGTCATGAGCAGGACAGGGAGTGGACTGCCTCAGAACCAAATTGGGCAGCCAGAAAAATAAAAGATTTAACAACACCCTCAGTTGACTGAAAAATAAATGAGAGCCAGGACGCAGGAATGCGGGAAGGGTGGAGGGAGGTTAAGAGGCTGGAATCGG
Source organism: Cephalophus harveyi (assembly GCA_006410635.1). Classification (NCBI taxonomy): domain Eukaryota; kingdom Metazoa; phylum Chordata; class Mammalia; order Artiodactyla; family Bovidae; genus Cephalophus; species Cephalophus harveyi. Next base: position 66,371 of record SJYT01019276.1, on the reverse strand, counting down.
AGCCAGGGAGGGTTGGGATGGACTGGGACAATGGATTTGACCAGGTCGAGATTAAAGTTTCCTCCCAGAGAAAGACTGAGATGCCCCAGTCAGGGAAAGATCAACAGCCGCCGATTTGGGATCTCACAGATGGTATAATTATAAAACAGCAGTCAAAATTATGACGAGGATGACAGTTTATATTAATTGAGTGTTTATGATGTGTTAGGCATTGAGCTAGGCTTTACAGGAATTGTCTCATTCACTCCTTGCAATAACCCCAGACGTGGATACTAATATTATCTCCATTTTTACAGAAAAGGAGGCACAGAGAACTTGAATGACTTACTCAAAGACACAAAGCTAGTAAATGGTTGGATGTATTATAATAAATGTATTGGGGTGTGGGGGGAAAGTGCCATATAACTTTTCATAGCTTTGAAAATGGACTCTAGTATTTCCAAAGACAAGGTGATTGTCTTTTAGGATTGCACACTTTTATTTTTGAAACTGAGCTCCTTTAAGTACAGCTGTATAATTTTTTTCCCCAAATGTGAGTATGAAGCATACTAAGCATCCTTGTGCCCTTAGTTGAAAGTTATTTTAGCATCCGTCTGTGTGGATGCTACCAAAATACCCGTTCATGTCCACCCAAACCCATCTTTCAAAACTTCAGCCTGGCTTCCAGTTGAAAGCCCCAGATTGACTCAGCGATCGGGTTTGGCTGCTTGAAGTCACCTCAGACTTATTAGCCATGATAAAAGAGTGGTAATAATCACAAGGAAATTGAAAAATTAAGGGGAAATTATGCCTCCTTTGGAAAAGCATCTGACGACTAAGCCAACACATACGGGTCCTGATGTCAGACCCACTGTGCCGTGGACGTCACGCCCATGAGGGGAGGGCTCTGGGAGCCTGCATTCCATCCCTCTGAGAAGTCTAGGAAAGTTCTCCCTGAGCTTCGTCACACCCACGACCCTGCAACTGTTGTAAAAACGTAGCCATAAAGCAGACAGGACTTCACTAGACTCATTCCAGCATCATCTTTGCAACTTAAGAAACAAATGATACATGAATTTTCTCATGCGTTAGAGCATCTCCGCTTTAGAAGAAGTAGGGTTTTCTCTTAGTACAGACAGTCATTAAACAACCATAGACAAGAAAGTCATGTTCCTTTCTAGAGCCTTGCTGCAAGACCTATAGACTCTAGGCATACCAGGTCTCATTTTCCCTTCCAGAACACACTTCATTCTGCTTCCTCTAGCTCCCAGACCTGTAGAGTAAGCCCTCTGGAAAATAACACATGAAAAGACTCCTCAGCAAGGCAAGCGACTTCCAATCAGAACGGTTTTCCCAGGGATCAAACCCCTTCCAGCTGATTATTCAGGTATCCCTCCCCTTGCTTCAGTGGACATCTTTGACACTCAAAATGATCAAATCAAAATAGCTAAGGTCAGCTAGATGAGCATGATAAGAAGGAGCCGGGGTTCTTCCTGCAGCTTCCCAGCATCAGGAGTTGTCACACATTTGGATAATTTCATTGTATCCAAGGGAGCCCAGCTACATGACTGGCAGGACTCAGTGCAAAAGGAAAACCCAGAGCCCCTTGTCCCAAATGCGTTAAGAACTTCAAGACAGCAACAACAGAGTGTTAAACCAAGCCCAGGTGCTTTCTAAGTGTTGGACCCTGCATGACTGAGGTGGCTGTATTCCGCTGACCCCAGCCCTGTCCCAGGGGGTCAGTCCCAACTCTCGTCTTTACCCATGCCCTTGCTCTATCATCATGGAAGGCAGGGAGACACTTTGCTGTCTAGAGGAGTTAGGGAAGTCCAACGAAATGTGACATGGAACATGCCTGTAAAAGCACCTAGAAAGGAGCACTCAACAAAGGTTAGCTATTACTAGCATGATTATTATTATTGTTATTATCTTCATGATGCCAAGGTCCCTTGACAACTCCAAAGCTACCCATAGACAAGAACGATGGGTGGGAAGAAAACACACCCCACCCTGATAGAAACTATTTATTAGCTACTGCTGTTCATTTCATCAGTCGTGTGTGAGGGAATGCTATAAGTTAGGGGCTCTTAGCCTTCTCTTTATACTGTGAACCCATCTTGCAGTCCACTGAGGATTATGGACTCCTCAAAATAACACTTTTGAAATGACAAAGTAAATACTAAGATCAGAAAGGAAGTTTATATGAAATACAATTTTCAAAATACTTTTAGAAATAAATGTGTGATAACAACAACAACAAAAAAAAATTGGAGAAGGCAATGGCACCCCACTCCAGTACTCTTGCCTGGAAAATCCCATGGATGGAGGAGCCTGGTAGGCTGCAGTCCATGGGATCGCGAAGAGTCGGACACGACTGAGCGACTTCACTTTCACTTTTCACTTTCATGCATTGGAGAAGGAAATGGCAACCCACTCCAGTGTTCTTGCTTTGAGAATCCCAGGGACGGGGGAGCCTGGTAGGCTGTCGTCTATGGGGTCACACAGAGTCGGACACAACTGAAGCGACTTAGCAGCAGCAGCAACATAAAAATATATGTGCTTCTTTGTTGTTCTTTAGTCACTCAGTCGTGTCTGACTCTTTGCAACCTGATGGACTGCAGCATTCCAGGTTTCCCTGTCCTTCACCATCTCCCGGAGTTTGCTGAAACTCATGACCATTGAGTCAATCATGCCGTGTGCTTCTTTATTAGTACATTAAACAAGAATAGCTAGTCCATGTTGAATAACTTCCATGATATCAAAGTAGTGATGAATATTGATATTTTAAGACATCTGTAACAAGTGCAATATGATATAAAAATATCTGTAATTTCTCTGTGTGATAATCAGTTACAGCTATTGCTACTGAGGAGTTTAGTATGCCACACTTGTACTAAAATTGAATTGAATTCACACTGAATATTGAATTTTAAATTACTGAAAGTAAAAATTTTATTTGTTTTCACATCCAAGTCCACAAAGCCTCTGATTTCTCCCCATGGACACTAAGAGATCCTTGGATCCCAGGTTAGAAACCTTTCCTGTTTTTGTAGCAAGGACTGCTTGTTTAATTCAAAGAGCCTCCAGCTACCACTTCTACATGGCCAGAAGCCTCATTTGAACAATTTACAGGAGGTAGACCCCATAGTGCCTTGCCGAAATAAGTAGGAATTTTTTTTCAAAGCCTCTACAATATCCACAGCAATTAATGCTGTGGCCAGTAAGTATCTAGAGACTCTCAAGAATTTAAGGGGTGGGCAACATATATAAAGTGGTGATTAGTCATGTGGACTGCCGGGAAGGAGATCAGTTTCTTCTGGAGGTCTCTACATGCCAGGCATCAAGACGGGATTAAAAAAAACATGCTATGTACCTATCCCAGGTCTTCCTTGAGGCTCCCGTGGGTGGTGGTTTGCAGCCAGCTCAACACAAGGCTCCACTAAGAGATCCCCCTACCTCCCTGCTCATCCTACCTCCCTGCTGCCCACCTTCCCCACTGAAAACCCCGCTGCCTTACTTCCCCAAGGTCACAGTGCAGAGCCAACGTCCATCATTTTGACAAACAAAATCCCAGAATTATCCAGCCACTCCTTCTCAAGAGAGACTCACTGAAAACACCCAGGTTGAGGACTCGTCCTCCGATTCCATTCCACAATTACTAATTGTTTACTCACAAGCATGGGTCCGGATGCTTTCAGATTCTTTGTCTGATTTAATCCTCATAAAAGCCTGTGCAGATGTTATTACCCCCATTTTCCAGATGAGGAAACTTATATTCTGGAGCTTAGATAATTCACCCAATGTCACTCAGCTGCTTGGTGACAGAGTTGAATGTGAACCCAGATGTTCTGACTTTAACCTTGTGTTCTTTCTACCACATTCCAACTGCTTCCAGGCAACAAAAACCCATAGCCTCCTGCCTTTTGAGATACACAAGCAGCCAAAGTCTACACTTCACCCATGTTCCTCAAGCCACAGCCTCTGGTCAAGAGAGTTAGAAAGGTAAGCTAGGTGTCCTCTGATTTTCCCAGTGGACATAACTGAGACAGAGGCTGAATTGAGGTCAAATCTAAAGTCCAGTTGTGAAGAAAACAAGTCTTGTCAGTAGTTACCATGGAGACAGGCTGAAATAATCTTCACCTTTCAGGCCCCACTTACCTCCTCCAATAGAATATATCAGTAGTCCTTATGAGAGAATTTTTTTAAAGGTTCCTCAAAGGGACCCCCCAAAAATCTCTTTGAGACAGTCATATGCTCCAAGCCCCATTGTCATATTTAGAAATAGAAGACCTCTTTCATATTCCAACAGAGACTTGAGAGACTTTTGGAAGAAGTCTGCAAAGGTCAAGAAAGGGATGGCAGGTGAGCTAAAATTTCTCAAATCCACAATTGGACCAATAAAGGTCTAGCCCCAAAGGCCCTTTATGTGGTGTCTATGACATAGAGTGAGGCATATGTGGCTGAATAGGAACTTTTAAATTTGCCACAATCACGCCCAGAAAGCCCTAGCCCCCAAGGCCGTTTGTGTGGTGACTATGAGACAGAGTGAGGGGCACGTGGCTAAATAGGAACTTTTAAATTCACCACAATCACAACATCAAAAAAAAAGTGTGCATCTGGACAAGGACTTACAAAAGTAAAAATAAGTAGCTATTATAATAGTGGGGTTCATGAGGTACTAATAGTCCAGTAATCAAAATATTATAGTAGGCCTTTTGGCTCCTTTTGATTTGGGACTTGGTTTTCACCAGAGGCACGTTTGGAATGTATGAAGCATGTTTAAAATGCTGGTCATATTTAAAATAAATAAACAGATACCCTTAATAATAACAAAGATGCTGCTGAAAAAGGACAGGAAGGAAACTCTCAGGGCCAAGGTGTTGGGGGAAATTGGAAGAGAAGACATAATATGAACCCAATGAACCAGAACAAGGGGCTCAGCCCTGTAAAACAGCCCAAAGACAGAGTGTGGTTAGGTGCTGGTGAAATCAATTTTCAAAGGGGTATTTTACAGGGTATCTCTTTTAAAACAAGGCCAATTAAAGCCCTGGGAGCCTCTTTAAATGGGCCATCCTGCTTGACTCTGTTATAAGCTCTGATTTTTCCAGACTCAGGCTGAGGGCCTCTGTAAAGACTGGAGTCTCTAGGTGACCTGCCCAGTGGCTGGGCCAGCCATGTTCCTCTTCTGATGACCCCTCAGGTCTTCCTCTATAGGAGGTGAGCCCACACCCATCCCATCTACCCAGTAATTCATGGGCAATCAGTCAGGTGAGCTGACCAGCACCACACAATCTGAGTGGCCTCCATGGGGGCCTGAATATCCACTTTTCAGCCAGCTGCTTTGGGGTTTTACAGAAGAGGGCATTAGAGTTCCTGCCCAGGTACGCCAGCGGCTTCCAGTGGTCACAAAACAGTCAGCTGCATCTGCTTCTATACTCACACTAACTTTGAATAAATGAGACAATTGATAAAGACGGGATATTGTCATGGGAACTGACTCCAGCATCCTAGAAAAGTTTGCCGGTATCCAGTCTGCAGTACCTCAGCCAGGCATATCCCTGGGCCAAAGTTCTGAAGACCCCAAGGAAGCCATTTAAGAGTTCCGACTGGTCTTCTTTCCTGTCTCATCCTTAGGAGGGCATCTCTCACCTCATTCTCAGCTTTCACGGCCTCAAGTTAAACCTGCTGACCTCTAGACATAGCTAGCTTTCCCCAGTCACCAGATTCTGAGGACCGAAGTGTATCTTCAGGATGATCAGGTTTCAAAATGAGGGATCAAAAGCCCAGAGAGGTGGAGTGTGCTGCTGTGGGCACATAGTTTTGCTGGGACTACAAAACCAGGTCTCCCGACTGCCAGTCCGGGACTGTCCTGCACCCTGCCTTGTCTACACCGTGCTCCCATCACTCAAAACATGAGTCTGGGATTCTTCAAGGAGAATTCGTAAAGACATTTTTTTCCTTCTGAAGTCCAATAATTTTTTAATCAAATAACTCTGAGGGATCCATGAAAACTTCTACTCCTGCACATCTTAGCTTCCTGACAGCAAAGCCACTTGGCTTGAATATATGCTCCATCTGAACATGACCCATTCTCCCTCACTGCATTCTACTTCCTGCACGGCTTAATAGCCTGGACCTCTAAAGCCCTGTCTGATTTAAATAAACATAATAGTCACATGTATTTAATAAGAGCACAATTGCTGCTCCTCAAAACAAATCATATGAGTTAAAATCCTATTATGAAAAATTAGATAAGAAAATATTAAATAAAGTTTATTATCTTCCCTGTCGCTTCAGTGATTGTGCAACAGATTTAAGAGAACCCACCATGACAAGGCTGCCGTCCTGCCTCAGTCTTCAGACGACCATCCCCCGCGCATTGCCGGCGTGCCTCACCCCAGCTAAGAGCTCAGTGCGGCTGGTTACCCAGTAACACAACCAGGGTGAGAAGCCAGGTCTCCAACACCAAAGCCGCATGGAGCGGAAGCCTCCCAACTGGGGCCTCTCCCACAACAGAAATGATTGCCACTTCAATTCTACCAGAGAGGGATCTTAACAAGAGAAATGGTCTGAAACGGCAGAAAAAGGTATGACCGAAAATCACGTTCTGACTTTGTATTTGATTCCTCCAAACCGTGGCATTGCTTCTCAACTGTGTTAGCAGTTTCTACCACGGCGTTCTCGGTATCCACCCCACCCCATCTCCCAGAGGTCTTTGAAAATCCCATCTGTTCCAAAGGACTTAGGGAGGACTCTAACTGGAGGAAGCGAGGCAAAGACTGAATCATTTTTGAATGATTTGTGTAAACCTCTGCGACTGGGCTTGATGCTTGAACATTAAACAAGGTTCCTACACTGAGTTTTCAAAAAGCAAGATGGTCTAAAGAACACAATTCAGGGCTAACCTTAATTTAGGGGCAGGGAGTAGGTGGAGATGAGGAAGAAATATAACATTACAAGAATCCACAACTCTAAATTCTACTTCCTAGAAGTGAACTTTGACTCACAGCACTCACATTCTGGCCTAGGACCTGATATGAGTTCCTTCCAGCTTCTGGTTAGCTAACTGAATGCAGTGTAGTAAATATTTTAGCCTCTCAGTTTCCATTTTGTCTCGGCCTTTGAAATCATCAAAAAGGTACTGAAAGAGGATTTGCATAAAGTTAGTAAATTAAAGGGAGCACAAATGTGGGATCATGAGTGTGAGCATAAGACTTCCCAGAGGTCCAGAAAGACCCAAGGCATTTCCATCTGAGGGCACTCATAGTATATTTGTTTTTAAAAGGAAAAAAAAAAAAAAATCAAAAGGGCATTGTTTGAATTTAACAAATAGATGCTTTTTAACTCAAAAGAAAAAATATAGTTGAATTTGAGATTTTTCATATGTACGAGGCCTGGATCTAAGGCATCACACTCCCCACAATTACCCTAAAAAGTTTCCAAATAATGCTGCCATTTTGAACAGTAACGCAAGAGAACTGAAAGCACAGTTGCTCCCTCAAAGTTACTTTCTTCTAAAGTGCCTCTCTAAAATAGTTTGGAAATATGGAGGATTATCTCCATTATATTTATTATTTTTTCAAACGTGATCACGCATTTTCAAATGACCTTCATTTCACGTTCCACTGTCTTTTAAAGTCTGTCCACACAAGCCATTAGTGATGGTGCAGAAATAATGTAATCCTACACGATTTCAGGTTATAAAAAGGTGAATTTGATGAGTTATTTCATAGTCTCTATACTCAAGTTCTCAAAAAGAAGATTAAGTGGAGCCTTCTACAAAATCCAAATGCAGCTATTAAAGTCATTCTCCTTTTTTTAGAAATAAAGATTATTCACTTTTATAGGGCTACATAAAATCATTCTTAAAATCTCTTAAGAGCCTTTCCTGGTAGCATCCCTTACTCCTAAAATTCTTCCTAATAACACAACTGGAAATCAGCTCTTCCCTTGACTTCCCTTGACTTCATGAGCCCCAACTATACTTTTATGCAGTGAAAAGCTCTATCTAAACACATCCTCACAACCATCCCTACAGAACAAACTCCTGAATTAGACCTTCCATTGAAAAGTTCTCCAGTCCAAACACTCACTCACTCTATCCCTGTTACTAAGGTCAGTGTGGCGAGACACCTGTGAACTTAGGCCCAGAAGCTTACGCTTCATCTTAACAAGGTCATGCTCCCACAATCCCAGCAGTATGCTAAATCTTGGCAAAGACAGATGGTGAAAATGTCACTTTCCTGACTTGGCATTGTCATTACCAACAAAAAGATGATCTCCCCACTGTTTCCAGTTCTATCCACACGGAGGCCAATACTTATCCATTGTGACCAAACAAAATCAAAAGAACCCCTGTCTTAGAAGACATTTGGTGCTGCTGACTCATGTCTGCCTGTCTGGTCACAGTATCCCGTCATGGAACAAAGGGCTGGTCTGTCTCCTTATGATATGGCAAAACTCTTTGCCAAAATTGCTTTTGTTTTCTGAACAGAGGTGTGCAACGCTCCCCCATACCCTTGCCTATCCACGCTGCCTGAACACTTTTTCTAATTTGAATGCATACACCTTTGCCTGTTTCCAGCCATTTTCCAACACCAGAATATACTGAAGATGAATCTACATTTCCCTACAAATAATGGAATGAGTCAGGAAAATCACCAACAGAAGACATCTCTAGAAAATGAGAATGTGTGTTCTGAGCCCCAACAGCAATTTAGCCAACCAGTTCGTCACTGAGAAGAACCTGTCCCAGCTTTCAGAATTTCACAATTCAATCCAGGGAAATGGCTTTGTCACAGAAAGAGAGGGAAACCAGGGGACTTTTAAATTCAGTGATTGGAAGCCCAGACTCCACGCAGGGAGTTCAGATAGCACTCAAAGTCAGCCTGACGCCCTCCAAAATCAAATCCTAAGACGACCCAGTGAGATGAACACAGCTGAGGCGTGTTCACTTCCTGCCAGCTGCCTCCGGGAGTCTCTCTTATTTTCCTCTGTCTGATTCAAGGCAGGTTTCTCTTTCCACTCAGGTATTTGAATTCCAGACTCCAAAGAAGGTTTAAAAATAAGGACTTACCTCATCTACCTAAAGATTCTGGGTGGGAAATCCAATAGCTGTGGCGAATGGAGGGAAGACTGCTAGAAGCACTCTCGCCAGCTTGTACGGGGACAGGGAACCCGGAGTGTTATCACGTCTGAGCCCTCATCAGAGTGAAGATCAATGTACATGACAATAATTTTAAATCATTTTGTAGGATGTTAAGCAATAAGCCACCAACCGGGAATTCCCTAAGTCACTTCCCCCTCTCCTGATTGGCTGCCGGGCCCTTTAAAAAAATAAAATAAAGGATTACAAACATTTGCTCATTTGCATTTGGCCAACTCACACGTTAGTGTTCAAACAAAACAGGTCTAACCAGGTTATGCCTGTGTCTCGAGAACAGAGAGACAACCTGTTAATGGATGAGGAATTGATTTGGTGGTGACTGTTCTTTTCAGCTTAGAGGCTGTTTCAGGTGAAAAACACCAGGCTTGCTCCCCAAAGACACCACCAGGAGGGGAGAATGGAAATGCGATGTGAGCAGAAGCTCAAATCTGAAGGAGATGGTGGTATAGGGGATTCAGGGGCTCTCTTAAACCTCTGTCTTCATGTACTAATTTATGTTCAGTCCACTCTGCTTCAATATCAAGATCTTTTTCCTGCCACACAGACACCAGGTTTTCATGGGGCTCCTGGCCAGGTTGCTGGAAGCATAAATTCTCTCTCCAGGCACCATGATTACCTCCTTGTCACGGACCCTTGGTAATTTCAGTGGACTTTGAAAAGCCAATCCCCCGGGTCCCAGTAATGAGTTTTGGAAAATTTGAAGGAAGGTCCTGGAAGGGAGAGTCTACCCTGAGTTAACGAAGTAGAAGAGTCAGCTGTCAACAAGGCAAAGGCCTGACTATCTGGTTGTCTGCTTAGCCAGATTCTTCCTCTTGACACTTGCATGGTCTTTTGTTTTTTAACTGTAAATCAACCCTCCTTATAGGAACTTGAGAGAGAAAAACCAAGATGCTGAAACTAGAAATACAACAACACACTTTGGGCAAGAAGATGGAATTTGAGGGAGGATCCATGGATTTCAAATATCCATACAATTCCCACCCCCTGGCCAGGGACCTGCTTCACTGGCTCACAGATGCCCTTCCTCCAATTCAAGTGAATGTCAGCTCCTGGCAAGGAAAGATACTATGAACTTTCTCTCTTGGGTCTCCTTAGACACTGGCCTGGCATGAGCTAAGTGTTTAAGCGGATTTCTTGAACTCACCAGGCCTCCCCTCTATGGGAGGGGAAAGGGAATTTGAGTTTTGGCAAAGAGACAAAGATTTTGTGATCAAAACCAAGAAGTTCCCTGTGCAAAAAAGGAAAGTCTGAAAAAAAAAAAAAAAAAGGAAAGTCTGTATATGGGCGATGACTTAATAGAAGAAAAAGTAAGCCACTGCCCAACAGGAGGTGGACTAGTAAGCGGACAGTAGCCCTCTCTTTTTGCTGGTTGTCCTAGTGTGGGCACCGTGCTTGCTGAGGTTCTGGAAGGTGTGAAAGACTTGGTGGGAGGGTAGGTCCAGGAGGGTCTCAGAACTCAGGTAGGTCCTGAAGGTTTTGAAGGTTTTGTAAGTACAATTTAAGGGGGCTCTGAAAAACACTTCTATCTCCCTGGCTTTCACTAAACATTCCCACCATTCCCTACCTTCAACCTGCGTGTTTTCCAAAGGCCTTGTTAAAACACAAATATCTGATAAACACAGTAAATGTCATTATTGCCCATTATCACATTAGCCCTAATTAGTCTATCAGCTCCAGATCTGAGAGCAGGGCCCTCAGGGAACAGACTGGGTTTTGCTTAAAGGATGAATCAGGAGCAATCTGAACTAGCAGCCCCACCCACTTCAGGGGTTGCTGTGTGTGTGTGTGTGTGTGTGTGTGTGTGCAGGTGTGTGTGTGTGTGTGTGTGTTCGTGGGAAGGGGCAGTGGGGTGTTATGAGTACCAGTGTAACTCCGGGAAGCAAACTTCATCTTCTTTACAGTTTTGCCTGAAATTAACCAGGGACATATGTGGGAGGTAGGGGGTGTGATCAGGAAGTGGTTAACTTCAAAAACAACTCCAAAAGTGATGTGATTCTCAGGTCCAGTCCCAGCCACCTTTAATTGCAGGCTCTTTTATTAATATTTCTAGCTGAAGAGTTCCAGTTACATCTCCAATGTCTTCATTCACTCTTACCCTGCTCATTTTCTATCGGAGGACTACTCCATTAAGGCACTCCTGAGAAGTCATTTGAGGATGGAAATGATGAAAGGGGAAGGAAAGATGTCACCTCATTCTCATAAACCACTTTATTTGTGGAGTCTTTATGTATATGTATATATATTACAGAGAAGGCAATGGCAGCCCACTCCAGTCCTCTTGCCTGGAGAATCCCATGGACGGAGGTGCCTGGTAGGCGTAGTCCATGGGGTCGCTAAGAGCTGGACACGACTGAACGACTTCACTTTCACTTTTTACTTTCATGCATTGGAGAAGGAAATGGCAACCCACTCCAATGTTCTTGCCTGGAGAATCCCAGGAACGGGGGAGCCTAATGGGCTGCCATCTATGGGGTCGTATAGAGTCGGACACGACTGAAACGCCTTAGCAGCAGCAGCATGGGGTTCTCAAAGCAAGAATACTAGTCGGACACAACTGGAAGCAACTTAGCAGTATGTATATATACAAAGTACCTAACAGTGTGTCTGGTCCTTAATGGGTTCTTATTAAGTATTGTTTCTTTTCTTTACTTGAAACTTGGCTAAGCCTCCCTTAAAAGTAAAAACATCTTCCTCCTCCATCCAAAAAAAAAAAAAAGATTTTTAGGCCTGCTACATGCATAGAGAAATCCCTTCAGAGTATGAGGTGTTTTACCCTATGATTAGCTTCAATAAGACACCACTTACATCAAATTAGACAGATGTATGGTTACAAAGATAGACAGATGAATCAACGGATATCACATCCATAGAGAAATTCCTTTAAAGTATGAGGTCTTTTACTCTATGGTAAAAGAGACAGCATGTATATCATATTAGATTGATGGATAGATAGATAGATAGAGATGATAGAATGGATGGCAGTCTTGATTTTTACAATCAAGACAAGCTTGATTTTTACAATCAAGCTACAAGGGCTTTCCTTGTAGCTCACTCAGTAAAGAATCTGCTTGCAGTGCAGGAGACCCGGGTTCGATCCCTGAGTTGGGAAGATCCCCTGGAGAAGGAAATGGCAACCCACTCCAGTATCCTTGCCTGGAAAATCTCATGGACAGAGGAGCCTGGTGGGCTGCCGTCCATGGGGTCGCAGAGTTGGGCACGACTGAGCGACTAACACTTACTTACTTGATTTTTAACTGAAAATGCCAGAAGTTGGATTTGATAATGAGACCTTCAACTGCAAGAGCATTAAACATATCAACCATGTCATTTATGGGTAAGTTTAAAAGTTTAACCACAAAACCATTAAACATACCAGAGTCTGTTTATGAAAACATCGTTAATTTCTCAAAAGTCATAACCTTCTTGAGGAGAAATCAGGCAAGAGTCTCATTATTCCATCAGAATAGTTCTATCCCAGTATAGGTTCCATTTGCTCTATGCTCCCAGGATCTCCTGGAGACTGATAAAGACCAAGGAAGGCAATGAGGTGATGAGACAAAGCTGACTGCCTAGGTTTTAAGGATGTGAAGACATAAAACAGAGAGACAAAGCAGCCTACCCTCAGGTTAAGATTGAGATAATATGGAGAACTGGAACCAACTCTGCAAACTCAATTACTCTGAAGAGAAGCCTTCCTGGTTTCAAGGCTGTAACACTGTCTCAGACCTGTGCAGAGACACAGAGGCCTTGAGTCAAGTTGTAATGCTAGTTCCCATAAAAGAAAGAGCAGGGCAGAGCAAACCAAGCCGGATTATGTGCAGTGACCTGGGGACCCTGAGTTCAGTTGAAATGTCTACCAGGAGATCCACATCTCAGAATCAATGAACCCCAGGGACCTTAATTCCTACACCAAGGCCAAGACAAAGAATCTCTCTGAGCCAAGTATCAAGCCCTAAGGGGTCGAGTCTTAATACCAACACAGGCTGTGGTTACAAGGTTAATGAGAGCACTGTGCTTGCTGTGATAAAAAAAAAAAAAAAGGATGCTGGCTTACTTTACACAGCACCTTTTAACTAGAGGCCCTATATTTATTTTTGAAAGCAAATGTGTGTTTATATATGTTTCTGTCTATCATCCCCTCTTGATGACATGGAATTACCTCCAGGGCAGAATGTGGCAATTTAGTGAGAGCCACACGAGAATATTACTCTAGAATTGACAAGAACAAGAAACTCTGGTGAGAGGAGGGGGCTGATGTTAAGAATTATCTGACTAGGGGGCTAGCTAGAATTAAATAAGGAACTAGGGTTAATAAATATCATCTGGCCTCACACTCTACTCCCTCCTAAGAGCTGTACTTCCAAAATCTTTCCATCTTTCTTAGATCTAATTCCCAAGGATCTCAGATCCTCTGGGGAGCAGCTTCCTGGGCTCTGAAGGTCGCACTTGAGTTCCATTTGGAAGGTCTATGCAAGGGCTTTGTGATCGTGTCTTTTGCTGTAACGTTTGTGCCTACACACTGAGAATATTCTCTGCCAATGGAATGTCCTACTTGCCTGCTGAGGTGGGGATAAACTTGGTGCTGGAGTAGGGGTGGGTAATTCACCATTTCTGGAAAAAAAATGACCCAGTGCATGTATACATATGTGCACACACACCCACAAATATACCTCAGGCATCTGGACGCATCACCAATGCACCAAAGATAAGTGTTCTGAACTCTCCTCTCATATTTTAATTATTCTCCAAGACATCGCGATTCTTGCCTTTTTAAACACACTCCTGACCCATTCCTTCTGCTTCACCTGTATCTTATTACTCTCTTTCTGGCCTTATCTCTCTTCCCAGACAGCTTTACATGGTGCCCTGACTTAACGTCAACTCCACTGTTGGCATAAGCACTTTGCTTCTTGAATCAAACTGCTTTGAGAGTCTAAACAACATTTCCATCAGGGTCTTCAGGAAAGTTCGTTTCTCTGTCTCACAACAGGAGACCTGCTGCTGCTGCTAAGTCGCTTCAGTCGTGTCCGACTCTGTGCGACCCCATAGACAGCAGCCCACCAGGCTCCCCCGTCCCTGGGATTCTCCAGGCAAGGACACTGGAGTGGGTTGCCATTTCCTTCTCCAGTGCATGAACGTGAAAAGTGAAAGGGAAGTCGCTCAGTCGTGTCCGACTCTCAGCGACCCCATGGACTGCAGCCTCCCAGGCTCCTGCGCCCATGGGATTTTCCAGGCAAGAGTCCTGGAGTGGGGTGCCATTGCCATCTCCCAACAGGAGACCAGACAAGGCAAAAGTTCTCCACTTCCAGACCACCTTCTTGCAGCCTATATTTTCTTCTTTTTTGTGTGGGCAAGAGCTTCTTACAATTATAGAGGTTATTTTAATGTATTACTTAACTGTGAGAACTTTTTCCACTATCATGGAACTCCCAACTTTAAAACAGAGTAAGGAGATGCTGCTGAAGATACATCAAGTGGTGAGGCACAGCAGCCTGTCCAGATTGGTCACCCATCCCTGCCCCCGCAGGCACTCAGCCTTTTCTGACCCATGTATCCTTGCTCTGCCATAATGCATCATCAGGATTGCCCATACAACTCAGGGGATCCTGCCTACACTGACCAAATTGACACCTCCAAAGGTGAGTGACAGCAGAGACAATAATTAATATTGCATTCATCACCATCTATTTATATTTTGTGGGCTCCTGTATTATTCCACTAATGATAAATCAGAAGACTAGGTTCATACTGTCCAAGAGGTTCATTATAATGGGGCTGAACTTGAGTGAAGTTCTCAGTCCCTAATCTCTTTCAGCCAGGGGTCATGAGAGACAGCAAACTCTCAGATCCAAGTAGAAAACATGTAAAATCACAATCTAAATGTCTAATGACTGGGGAGAACCTGTGGTATTGCAAGATCAGGGTGCTTGGAACCTATTCCCTCATCCTCAAAAAAAAAAAAAAAAAGGCAACTCAGCTTTCTCAGAAGCAGCCGGTCCAGTGAAAACGACAGAGATGTTGGAGTCAGACTGACCAGGATGAACTTGTCGTAGTTACTTACGCTTTAGCTCTCAACTTTCCCATCTGTTTATTGGGTATATAAATACTTTCAGTGAGCTATTTAGATATTTAAATTAGAAATGTACAGAGCACTAGCAGAGCGTCTGGCATTTGGTGGGCTCTCAGGAAATGCTTACTCTCTCCTTGAAGTATGGAGCTTAAATCTCAAGAGATCCCCTTAGGAATGTATGAAGTTACATAAGGGTGCTGTTGTTCAGTCGCTAAGTTGTGTCTGACGGTGTCTGGACTGCAACATGCCTGTCCTCTCTGTCCCTCACCATCTGCCGCCATCTCCCAGAATTTGCCCAAGTTCATGTCCATTGAATTGGTGACGCTATCCAACCATCTCACCTTCTGCCACCCTTCATGGATCCCTGCCTTGTCGTGGCGAAGGAGCGTGTATAACTCAAAGAAGCTAAAAGCCATGCCATGCAGGGCCACCCAAGACAGACGGGTCATAGTGAAGAGTTCTGACAAGACGTGGTCCACTGGAGGAAGGAATGGCAAACTGCTCCTGTATTCTCACCGCAAGAACCCCATCAACATTGTTAAATGACAGAAAGATGTGACACCAAAGGATGAACCCCCCCAGGCTGAAAGGTGTCCAAGATGCTACTGGGAAAGAACAGAAGGCAATTACTAATAGCTCCAGAAAGAAGGAAGCTGCTGGGCCAAAACAGAAACAATGCTCTGTTGTGGATGTGTCTGTGTAAAGAACCATACTGCATAGGAACCTGGAATGTTAGGTTCATGAATCAAGGTAAATTGGACGTGGTCAAGCAGGAAATGGCAAGAGTGAACGTAAGGGTGATGAGAGAACTAATTCTCCACATTTCAAAGGACAAAGTAGGGAAGGGGAAGAGTGATGCTGGACACGTTATAGGAAAATGGAAGCATAATAATGACTCTTCACATTTATTCATTTTTAACCATGTCCCAGTCACTAGAATTTAACTTGCATCACCTCATTTAATCCTCACAAAACTCCATCAGAAAGGTACTAACTCTCTTCTTACTTTGCAGAGGAGGGAGCTGAGCCTCCTAAGCCTGAGAAGTAACTTGGCCAAGGCCATACAGTAAAGCAAGTTGCTGGAGCTCAGACAAAGCCAGTGTCATTCCAAATCAAGTCAACCACAACCATCTTCAAAAAAGAGAGGCTCAACGGTGTGTTGAATTTTGGATTATAGAAAGTCACCCAATAGTGTCCAACTAAGGCCATACAGTAAAGCAAGTTGCTGGAGCTCAGACAAAGCCAGTGTCATTCCAAATCAAGTCAACCACAACCATCTTCAAAAAAGAGAGGCTCAACGGTGTGTTGAATTTTGGATTATAGAAAGTCACTCAATAGTGTCCAACTCTTTGTGACCCCATGGATTATACAGTCCATGGAATTCTCCAGGCCAGAATACTGGAGTGGGTAGCCATTCCCTTCTCCAAAGGGTCTTCCCAACCCATGGATCAAGCCCAGGTCTCCTGCATTGCAGGGGGGTTCTTTACCATCTGAGCTCCTAGGGAAGCCCATAATATCTTACAGGGACAAGAAAAGCCAAGCTCAATTCTGGAAGGCAATTGGAGATGTGAATCTTTCTTGTAAGAGTGAGATTGTAAGGTTAAAATGAAAAAAAAAGTATAAGACAGGCAAACAGATCTGGATCTTCTAGGACAGTTTTCAACCCCTGTCCTTCCATACCAAATATTTAAAAAGCCAAATGCTCAGAATAATAATTGAGGGGAAACCCATTGGAAAAAGCTGTGACTTGGTCTTGCCTGGGAATTCATGAGTCTCTTGACACAAAGGTCACCCTGCCACCCACCCAGCCTAATAGCCCTAGGCAGGCTAAGTCCCACAGCCTCTAGATGCAGAAATAGCAGAAGAATAGTCAAGAGTTGGAGTGATGATCAAAGTATTACTAATGACAGTTGAGGGAAGCAATGGAACTTCATTAGAGGTGGGGGTTGTCATCAGTTTCTCAATCCCATTCTTCATAAGCAACTGAGAGTGTCTCAAGAAAATGTAAAATACTAACCAATCAGATTCTGCTCCTAAATGCCTTCCAGATAGAAACTAGAAATTCTAGACTTGCTCATGCCTTTGGAAAGAATGCACCTAGAAACCTCCTGGAAATGATATCTGATCGTTGACAAGCACAACCGCTGGGACTATACAAATAGCCTCATTTGCATAAATAAATTATTCATTTAATCCATTCAAAACCTATGCACCTGCACGTTGGTGGAATGTCAAGAAAGAAGCCCTTGGAATTATTTATGAATAGTTCCATATTTGGGGGAAATCCAAATGAAATCTCCCCACATGTATCATGGCATGTCTATGATTTTTCTCCCCTGTCTCACCCCACCCCAACTCCATTCTTAGCAACCACATGTTGAGTACAGGGTTTGGAATTAGTCAATTTGTCTTCCTGGAGAAGGACAGTATGCCAAATACCTATTTTGAGACCTAGTTTCTTTTATGACTGTGAGCCAGGAAAGTTTTATGAGAATCCTGATTTAAGGTTGGAGGTTAATAGCTCTGAAATTCTGAGAACCAAAAGATAATTGTGTAGGTGGGTATACAGTAAAACTGAAATAAGGAACTCCTCTGTAAACTGAACCAAAAATCTGCAGTCGGTTCATCTGAAAACTTCTCTCGGGAGGACAGCCCCAAGCGAAAAAGACTGGCCACAGTCTGCCCGCTTCCTTACAGTGGCAAGTATGGAGGCCCTCGAACTCTGTTCTGCTGGAAAGAATGAGAGATGGAAGGCGGGGGACAGAGCAACCTGAACAGGTGAGCATCCAAAAAGGGCATGGTCAGCTTACCATAGACATTCTCCATCAACCCCAAAGCCAGATGGTTCAGGGGCTTTCTCCATCAGCACCAAAAGACTTCAAAGTCTCACCAAGGTTTATCCTCCTCAAGTTCACCTGTTTGTGGTTCTCCAGGAATTACCAGACTCACTAGAGCAGAAAACCTCAGGGAGTCCAGCCTTAGCTCTCACAATCGTATGTGGCTGTGTTGGAGGAAGGGAGCCCCTGGCAAATTTCTGATTTTTGCTAATCCATTTTTTTTTTCAGTTGGCAGGTCACCTTAACTTGGATGCTAAATGCACAGCTGGGAAAAATAGGCTTGTTAGGGGATGGGTCAAGGCTCTGCGAACATGAGCCTTGGCTGGGGGTAGCATTCTTTGAACAACCAGGTAAGACGAGCCTAGGAAGCCATGGCACTGTGCTGCCATGGACTTAATTGTTGGGCATCAAGACCCACCATGGATCACGCCCAGCCCATGGCCTGACCCCCAGTAGACAACTCTTTGTTCTAACCCATCTCCACTCCTCAGACCTGTTGGCAGCAAGCAGCAGGTGATAGGGCAGAGTTGCTGGGAAAGAGGGGAAACTGAGACCAAAAAGGAAAGAGACAGAGAGCAGTTACTGTGTGCTTCATTCTGAAGGCCTTAGAGAAACTGACTTGCCCCCCAAAACTCACCTTGGTAATTTTCCTTACCATTCTAGTCACAAATGAACCAGAGTTGTATTTACACACCACCATCCTTCATATTTTCCACCTTCTCAAAAAGCAACTAGATCATTCTCCTGCTCAAAAATCTTTACCAGGATTTCCCTGGTGATCCAGTTGTTAAGAATCTGCCTGTCAACACAGGGAACATGGGTTCAATCCTGGGAAGATCCCATATTCTACCGAGCATCCCAACTACTGGACATCCCAACTACTGAGTTCACCCACCTGGATCCCATGCTCCACAGTGAAGCCCACGCACCCCAACTAGAGGACAGACCCTGCTCACCACAGCTAGAGAAAGCCCACGTACAGCAGTGAAGACCCAGGGCAGACAAAAAAAGGTCTTTACCAGTTTCCCCATTCCCTGGAGCTGTGGCCCTCAAAGGATGACAAGATGATTTTTAAGCACAAATAATAATTTCTATTTTAACAGTTACATGTTGTCACATGAAAACTAACTTAGTAAAGTAAAAGAGAGTCAGTGCAGGTCAAAATGAAAGTTATTAAGCAAATAATATAAACAGGTACATAGACATAGCGAAAAACAGTTAATAAAATTGGAGTGATTAAAATTTGGAAAATAAAGGCTCAAAGGCAGACAGTCCCAACTCTCTGAGGGCACCCTGTTGCTGGTCCCCATCACTTGGTCTCCACCTGTGTCCTCAGGTCCATAGTCTCCAGCTGCACCTCTGATATACACCCCAGACACAATGGACCCACAGGGCTTCTGCACATGTGCCATGTGCTGCTCTGCTTCTTGCCAACCCACCACGTGCACATTTCTGCATCTTTGCCCAGTGGAACCCAACCCATTTTCTTCACTCAGTCTTCCCCAATTGCTTCATTAGAATCTATGTTCCCAAATGGTTTGTTTGTACTTGGAACCATTCAGTAGTCAACAAATGTTTACCAAGTTTCTGCCATGGGCCAGGCACCCAGGAAATGGGGATTTAGCCACACGAGAAAAAAAAAAAAAAGGTAAAAATTCCTGCTATCATGGAACACAGATTCTAATGAAGCAAGACTTCAGTACATTTCCTAATCTGCCATGTAGGGCCATTTGGGGTTCTGCATTTCCCCAGCTAGCCTGGGTAACCCAGGCAGACAGGGTCTACATTGCCTATCCCTAGTAAGGCTTAACATACTTCTCTCAAGTATCAGGGCGCTGAGTCGGTGAAACTCCAAAGCTGGGGCTTGGGTGTCTAGAAGCAGTGGCATAACCCACACACCCTGTGTGTCTATGGTGCTTTAGAACCTGTTTCCTCTGTGTAAGTCCTTACTTGCTACCAATATCCCTGGGAAGTGTGATGCATACAAGATGGTTGAAATGATACACCTTCCCGCTTGGTGTGGCATCTATCTGGAGGTCATTCAGTGACTACATGGTGCACAGGGGTCTGAGGTCACATGCACGGTTCCCAGCGGGTCCTCTGGGTCCTGCACACTCTTCTCCAGCCCCAGGGGAGGCACCTCCAGGCCCTGCTACTGCTGCTAAGTCGCTTCAGTCGTGTCCGACTCTGTGTGACCCCAGAAACGGCAGCCCACCAGGCTCCCTCATCCCTGGGATTCTCCAGGCAAGAACACTGGAGTGGGTTGCCATTTCCTTCTCCACCCCCAGGCACAGACAGCTCTAATTCCCTATGGGAATCAAACCCACAGAAGGAGCACCTTCCCGCCTCAAGACTCTGTAGTGACCTCAGGAAAGAGGAGGGTGCCCGAGAACACTGTCAGGAGGGGAAGTAGCCACAGCTGTCTTCCCAGAAAGAAGCAGTACTAAGTTATTCCTGCTGCGCTCTCTCTGCATCACCCTCCTCTCCTCTTTCTCAGTCCGACAGTTTTTCAGAATCACTGCCCGATCTTGTCAGGGAGGCACCATATAGAGAACCCAGCTCATGCCAGACTTCCCTGGTTTTAGCAATGAATGCCCCACCTTCCAGGAAATGCCATCGTCCAGGAAATTTCTGGTAAACCAAGAAGGTTGGTCAATCCACAAGTCTGATCTTCTCTAACAGCTGTGGGTCCTTGGGCACTTACCTATCACCTCTGAGTCCCCATGCTCTCATGGGCAAATGGAGATATACCATCCCCCAGCACTGGAGAGGATTAAAGAGGCATTATATGTTTAGGGAGCACATTAGTGCACCATAAATGGTGGCTGGTATTAATACCTTTGGAGGCTGGACTGAGACCTGGAGTTGAACCCAAGGTCCTATGAGCTGGTCTCTTGAATGAAAAGGAGATCCAACCAGTCCATCCTAAAGGAAATCAGTCCTGAATGTTCATTGAAAGGACTGATGTTGAAGCTGAAACTCCAATACTTTGGCCACCTGATGTGAAGAACTGACTCATTTGAAAAGACTCTGATGTTGGGAAAGATTGAAGGCGGGAAAAGAAGCGGACGACAGAGGATGAGATGGTTGGATGGAATCACCGACTCAATGGACATGAGTTTGAGTAGGCTCTGGGAATGGGTGATGGACAGGGAGGCCTGGAGAACTGCAGTCCATGGGGTCGCAAAGAGTGGGACACGACTGAGTGACTGAACTGAACTGATGAGCTGGTTAGTGCTTGCCAAGTGACTCTTTTAGAGGTGGCCATGCAAAGGATCTGGAGAAGGCGATGGCACCCTACTCCAATACTCTTGCCTGGAAAATCCCGTGGGCGCAGGAGCCTGGTAGGCTGCAGTCCATGGGGTCGCTAAGAGTCGGACACGACTGAGCAACTTCACTTTCACTTTTCACTTTCATGCATTGGAGAAGGAAATGGCAACCCACTCCAGTGTTCTTGCCTGGAGAATCCCAGGGACGGGGGAACCTGGTGGGAGGCCGTCTATGGGGTCGCACAGAGTCGACAGAACTGAAGCAGCTTAGCAGCAGCAGCAGCAGCAGCAGTGCAAAGGATCATGTGGCCACAAGGACATAGTCTCACCAGGGCCTCCGACTGGCAAGAAACAAGAGATTTGCTAGCAAAGTGCTGTAAATCAATGCCCCAATCCATCCATTTCTGGCCTTACTATTTTTATTAAGTGCATATTGTATGCCAGAAACTAAGTACTTTATTTACATACAATGTCTTATTTAATCCTCACAACAGCCCCACAAGGTAGTACTATAATCCCCCATTTTAATGATGAGGAACCTGAGGCTGAGGGGGATTTAGTAATTTGCCTGAGGTCACACTGCTGGGAAGGACAGAGAGAAACTGCCTGACCTCAGAGCCTCCATCCCTAACCACCTCTAACCTTATATGAAAAACATCCTCTTGGGTGGGAGCTGATCACTTTCCTCCCCTACAATAGAAGAAACTGGGCAATCCAATCAGCCTCAGGAGAAGGGGAATTAGCAGGCGAGCCCTTGCTTGCTGGGAGGTGATGGTTTATCCTTCAACCCTGCTGGGTTTCCCAGAACCCTGAGTAAATATTTACATAATCTTGTTACATTGATCCCCAGCTTGAGACTGCAGAAAACATAGAACCAACCCATGTTGGCAGATCTTTGTTGTTTGGATGTATTATTTTTCAGGCCGTGACAGTCTTATAGGCAGACTCATTCCTGTAGACTGTTCAGTACAGAGGACAGGACTCTTGACTTGGAGACAAGTTTTCATCCCAACTTCACCGCTGATGAGCTATGCCACTTTGGACAACTTGAGGCTCAGTGTTCCCATCTGTAAAATGGGCATAAAGTTTGTCCCAGTATCATCATCATCACCCCTCATGGAGAACATACAGGTATGCTAAACACTTACTTGTATCTTTGCGTTAAATCCTCTCAAAAGCTCTTTGATGCAGTTACTATTTTTATCTCTGTTTTACAGTTGAGGAAATAGAGACTCAGAAAAGTTAGGAAATTTGACCAAAATCATAGATCTAGTAAGAGGCAGAGCAGGGTCTGAAACCCAGATGGCTCAACACAAGATTTTTGCCCTCTACCCCTCTGCCTCATCCCCCCATGTATTGCCTCTTGTAATAAGTACTGTAAAGATTTCGGTGACATGGGACATGTGAATATGCCCACCTCAAAGGTCACCCTGTGGTAGCATCCTCTGGTCCACAAATCTCAGCCCGCACTCCTTACCAGTACCTGGAAAGTCAAGAGGGGGGCTCAGGGTGGAAGTACCCTCTTCACCGGAGCGCCTCTTCCTTCCTAACTGGACTGCCCTCCAAGGTGGTAGCGAGCAATGGGCCAGCTGAATCGGCACCTGTGAGCGTGACAGTGACTCAGGAATGGAGAGGACCAAGGAAAGAGCCTCCCGCTGCAGAACAAAGCCAGGCGGCAACCTGGGCTGAGGCTAATTACAGGCTGGAGAGGCGGCTCGTTGACCGAGGACTGGCTGATTTACACACTGATGAATCACAGCCTCAGAGCCTTTGAGGTCTAAAAGCTCCACCAGGCCACTGGGGACCCAACTAGAATTTCTAAAACGGAAGCCCAGAAGTCCTACTCCTCATCCCACTACTGCGCCTCATACCCTCATGCCTTGCCAGCCTTCATAAGCCCCTGCCTAAGCCTCCGGGGATGGCTCCATCCAGCCCAAAACTCAGAGTGGGAGGAGAGTGTACTGTACCACTGGAATGTGGTAGAATTGTCAAGTATACAAAAATCGGCCACCTGGTTAAAAAATGGAAGCCAGGCAAGCTCTTCGTGTGGTCCTACAAAAGGGTAAAAAAAGTCATTTTCCATCAATATAAAAAAATAAAAACAAAAACCTCCCATTACCATATCCAGAGGTATGGGGTGAGTCCTGCCAGGTCATGAGAGAAGTTCTCCGCAGCACTGGGGTTTCGGGTCAGAGAGATGTCAGTTTCTGTTCCAGATCTGTCAGTTGTGGCTTTGTGACCTTGGCCAAGTGACTTGGCCTCTCTGAGCCTCTGCGTGCTCATATATTAGAGGGGCACCATCACGGTACTAACTCCGTAGGCTAAGTGAAGGAATCCAGCTAGGGCTACTTCTGCCAGTTACTTGCTTCATTGCTCCTGTCCTTCTGAATTCTGCCTCTTCTTCCTCCAGTCCTCACGCTCTCACAGTTTTCACTGACCACCTCCCCATAGTGGGACCACTGGACTTGACTCCCTGTCCCTGCTTAAAGGAATTTTAGAATGAGGCCAGTTGAATTGGTAACCCAGCCCAAGTTGGCTGCGTTTGGTTAACACAAGTGGGTCCCATGTTGTCAGTAACTGAGTCTGGTGAGCTTTCCGACGGCTCCTTGCTTCGGTTTAAAGGGCTGGCAAGGCCACCGTCTACCCCTCCCGACTCTCATCCTTCTCTTCTTTCCATAGCTCTGTGTCACCTGCACACAGCACCAGGAGGTCATGGGCTCTTTCCATGGAAATGTTCTTTGGTTACCTGGTGATTTGCATCTTGTAACACCAAAAACCTGGAATGCAACCAGGACATGTGACCAGTCACGGCCTGACAATGACAAAGTCACACTTTTTTTTTTTAACTCACACCTCAACCTGTCCACATCTTCCTCCTCTCTCTCACTACCGTCTCTCCAAACACAACAAAGATCTATGTGTCAGAACTTTCTAGAATAACAAAAGCAATAAAAAATAATACTATTTTGTGTCAAGCACAGTGCTTAAAGTAGATGACTCTGTTACTTCGCGATTTTAGGTTTGGAAATGTTAAGACTCCACTGAACCCTCAAAGCTTTCCAGACAGTCCTGGGCCTGGTTCCTACCATTTCCTCGGGTAACCATTTCTCAGACGGTCCCTGCCCACTGCTGTCACGTGGCACTCAGCTTGTCAGGCAGAGAAGCAGCGGAATAAACCTGGTCAGTGGCCCACACGGCCAGTGCAAGGTGTGTGTGTGGGGTGTGTGGGGTCTGGGAGTTTTAAAAGTGCCAGCCGAACTGTTAACACCCACTATTGGTTCAGGCATGTAGAGGAGGAACACTGTTTGTGGGAGGGTATGTTTGTACAGTCTTTATAGAGGGCAATTTAGTGTTATCTACCAAAATGTGAATGCTCAGATCCTCTGACCCAGCAACCCCATTCCTCAGAATTGCTTGCCTTGGTATATGCACAAAAGACCACAGAAATACTTGATGAAAATTTGGAAATGATATTAATGTTCACCAGCAAGAGAAAGCTAAAACAAGCTATGGAGACTTCCCAGATGGTCTAGTGGCTAAGGCTTAGTGCTCCCCATGCAAGGGGCCCAGGTTTGATCCCTGGTCAGGGAACTAGATCCCACATATAGCAGCTGAGACCCGATACAGCCAAATAAATAAATAAATAAAATACTATAAAAACAAAATAAACTGTGGTCCGTCTATACTATGAAGTATTATAGGAAGATAGTGTTAGGTCTGTGTGTTGTTGCTGTTTGATCTCTAGGTCATGTTCGACACTTTGTGACCCCATGGACTATATACTATGACATTAAAAAATGTCCACATACAGTGAAAAAAGCTAAAAAACAAGACTTACAAGCCTGTTGTATTTTTTGGTTTAAATATTTGTACTTTGCGTATGACTGAGAGAGAATACAATGACCGTGTTAATAGTTGCTGCTGGGGGCGGGGGGTGGGACTGGGAGGAGATTTCCCATTCTTCTTTGTTTACATTTCATGACAGGTATATATTTATCTATTTATATCTATATGATGAAAATATCCCAGAGCAGTAGGTCCCTCCATTTTTCTCCCTGACATCTTTATTGCAGAATCTTCCAGCAGTGCATAATAACCCCAAGTAATCATTTATCCAAAGCTTTGCTGTTTACAAAGCACTTTCACAGATAAAATAACATCAAAATCTCACACCATCCCTGTGAGACTGTCCCTATTTTACAGATAAGAACACAGAAACTCGGAGAGGAAAAGTGGTTCTGCCCCATGTCTAAGGGCTGGTGGTTGGCACAGCAGGATGAGAAGCCTTGGTTTTCCTGCTCCAGTGCCAGGCGCCCTCCCAGCCCTCCCAGCCAAGGCCTGAAGTGGTCCTTCAGGGCCAGGATCAAGTGATGCTGCCTCAGATCTTCTCTGGTCCAAGGTAAAAAGTAGGATACCCGGGCATGGCTAAGAAAGCTAAGGGGAGAGGGAAGAAGAGCAAGTGGGGAAAGGTGAGGAGCTTGGTGGAGAACAGAGATTCAAAAGGGGTTGAGAAGGACAAGAGCATGTCAGAATGTTTAGTAATTAAATGTGTAGGCCATCAAGGCTTCCCAGATGGTGCTAGTGGTAAAGAATCTGCCTGCCAAAGCAAGAGACATAAGAGACATGGGTTTGATCCCTGGGTCGGGAAGATCCCCTGTAGGAGGGCATGGTAACCCACTCCAGTATTCTTATCTGGAGAATCCCCATGGACAGGGGAGCCTGGTGGGCTACAGTCCATAGGGTTGCAAAGAGTCAAACATAACTGAAGTAACTTAGCACATAAGCAGGCATGCATCAGGAAGCCAGCAAGACCCTAACATGTGCCTCCTTCCCAGAGCTGCTTCATTGTCTGGGGGCTGAGTCATTTGTCACCATCTTGCTCTCAGCTGTATGGGAGCAGAGCCTCAACCTCCGCCTTGTAGTGAGGTGGCTCCCATCTAAGGTATGGCACAGGAACTCCTGCCCAGAAGGCCCTTAGGGATCTGTGCTCAGAGCCTCTGGTGGAAGAAGCCATCTCAGAGGCCTTTCTATAATGCTCATCTGCTGGTTTAACACGCTCCTGTGGCTCCCATGCCCTTTGGAGTGAGCTTAACCTCCATCACCTGATTCACCAGGCCTTTTGTGATCTGGCTCCTACTTCTTCAAGCTCATCTCCAGTTATTTCCCACTGGACATTCTTGTGACCAACCTAGACAGCATATTAAAAAGCAGAGACTTTTGCCAGCAAAGGTCCATCTAGTCAAAGCTATGGTTTTTCCAGTAGTCATGTATGGATGTGAGAGTTGGACTATAAAGAAAGCTGAGTGCCAAAGAATTGATGCTTTTGAACTGTGGTGTTGGAGAAGACTCTTGAGAGTCCCTTGGACTGCAAGGAGATCCAATCAGTTCATCCTAAAGGAGATCAACCCTGAATATTCACTGGAAGGACTGATGCTGAAGCTGAAGCTCCAATACTTTGGTCACCTCATGCAAAGAACTTCTGGGAAAGATTGAAGGCAGGAGGAGAAGGGGACAACAGAGGGTGAGATGGTTGAATGGCTGACTCGATGGACATCAGTTTGAGTAAGCTCTGGGGGTTGGTGATGGACAGGGAAGCCTGGTGTGCTGCAGTCCATGGGGTTGCAAAGCGTAGGACATGACTGAGTGACTGAACTGAACTAATTCTACATACTGGCTCCAGTCAGCCACACTCCTCTCCTCTCTCCATCTCTGTCTTCTCCGATCTATCTCATATGCTGAACCATCTGCCCTGGAATGCTCACTGCCCCTGTTTCTCCAGGCCAACTGCTACCCAAGCTTCAAATCTCAGCCCAAACAGAGCATCGTCTAGGGAAATTTGCTGATAGATGCCCCTGACATCATCCTCTCCCGCATCACCCCCGAGTAGCTGCCTCTCTCTCTCCTTGGGTCTTCCTCCCTCTGGCACTACACTGCTTTGCAATGGCTTCATCACTTGTCTCTCTCCTTGGCTAGACTAGCTCAGAGGCAGGTGTGCTATAGGAATCCCTGCTGCTGCTGCTAAGTCGCTTCAGTCGTGTCTGACTCTGTGTGACCCTATAGCTGGCAGCCCACCAGGCTCCCCCATCCCTGGGATTCTCCAGGCAAGAACACTGGAGTGGGTTGCCATTTCCTTCTCCAATGCATGAAGGTGAAAAGTCAAAGTGAAGTCGCTCAGTCGTGTCCGACTCTTAGCGACCCCATGGACTGCAGCCCACCAGGCTCCTCCGTCCATGGGATTTTCCAGGCAAGAGTACTGGAGTGGGGTGCCATTGCCTTCTCTGATAGGAATCCCTGAGAACATAGTTAATGAATGAGGGATGTCATGGTGTGGTGGTTGCCAGTCTGATACCCACCACAGGTGACAGGTATCAGGACTCAGCGATGGAACTTTGCCTTGCAGCCCTGGCAGGTGTCACAGGAATCTTGCTGCCTTCATCCACAGGGCCAGGTCCTCTCTGCCTTTGTCTGGCAAATCTAAAGCTTTGAATAAGGTATGTTACAAAGGGCAGTAACTACTGGAAGCTGTGCTGTGAGAATTTTCTGGCAGGTTCTAACCATCATTACTTAGCGGGAGAAACAGGACACCCTCAGGTGTGCAAAGTGCTAATAGAAGCAGAGGGCTGTGGCCAGACTCACGAGGTCGGAGGTCACTCCCGCCTCCTGGCCAGACTGGCTCAGTGGCAGACAAGAGGGTGCCTCCTTGGGTTATCGGTAGAAGGGTATTTTATTAATATTCTTCGCTGTGTAGCAATGGTTCCACGAAAGATAAGTACTCACAGGGAGGACGGGGTCACAGCCTCCCAGCACTCGGGACACGGAAGCAGGCCTCCACATCGTGAGGTCCGGGTGCATCCCTCAGGCCGGCCTGAGTGACCAGGGCAAGGAGACGGAAAGCAAGTAGGGTCTCTCAAGAGAGGGCAAAGAAAGCACTGTAGGATCAGACCTTGGGTGCACAAAATCATCAGCGTCACAATCAGGCACCTGCCGTTTACAATCAACCTAGCCCTGCCCTGGGCACACAGGTCCTAGCCACCCAGCTCCTCACAACCCCTCACTGGCTTGGGAAGGAGCTGAGCTGAGCAGGCTTTGGCTCTGGCTCCCAGAGGTCTCAGTCCTAAACAAAGCGCTGGGAATTAACGAACCAAGACATTTGGTTGCCAGTCTGAAGCCCTCTGCTTTTGACTTTCTACTTCTCAGTCCCGAAAGAAGAGAGAGATGGAACAGCCCGGGCCACGTGTCCCACTGTCCACGGGCCCCACGGTCCACACTTTCAGTAACTATCTGGGCACCTACTATGTTCCAGGCACTGTTCCACACTGTCAGAAAACTAGGTATAGAAAAACAACTAAAACAGATTTAAAAACATAAAATGCCCTCATGGAGCTTACATTCTCATACTGTAGCATTAATTAGTGGCTATGAGTGACATGATTTTATTTTCTCTTGGCGTATAATTGCCTTACATTGTCATGTCAGTTTCTGCTGTACAATGAAGTAAATCAGCTCTGTGTATACGTATATCTCCTTCCTCCCACCCTGCACTATCCCACCCCACCAGGTCATCATAAAGCACCAAGCTGAGCTTCCTGTGCCTTATAGCGGGTTTCTGCTACCTATCTATGTCACATAAGGTAGTGTATAAATGTCAATCCATGATTTGAAAGGACACATGTACCCCAGTGTTCATTGCAGCACTATTTGCAACAGCCAGGACGTGGAAGCAACATAAATGTCCATGGATGGATAATAGATAAAGAAGATGTGGTATGTGTATGCAGCAGAATATTACTCAGCCACTAAATGGAATGAAATACAGTCATTTCTAGAGACATGGGTGGTCCAAGAATCGGTTATACAGAGTGAAGTATGTCAGAAAGAGAAAAACAAATGTATATTAATGCACGTATGTAGAATCTAAAAAAAAATGGTACTGATGAACCTATTTCCAGGGCAGGAATAGAGATGCAGACATAGCTAATGGACATATGACATGATCTTAGATGATATGAGGGTCTGGAATTCAACAGCACTGGGTCACATCATGAGAAAAGTGTACCTTTCAAATTCTTTTTTCTTTTCACACACTTTAAACGTGGTCTCAGTCTATAGGGTCGCTAAGAGTTGGACACGACTGAGCGACTTCACTTTCACTTTTCACTCTCATGCATTGGAGAAGGAAACGGCAACCCACTCAAGTGTTCTTGCCTTGAGAATCCCAGGGACGGGGGAGCCTGGTGGGCTGCCGTCTATGGGGTCGCACAGAGTTGGACACGACTGAAGCGACTTAGCAGCAGTCTTCTGATAGCCCCTTTAACAAAAAGAGCATGGTGGCAGGAGCCAGTGAGAAGTTTATCCCATTGCTGGATTTTCACCCTATTTAGTAAAGGGCTTCCCTGATGGCTCAGAAGGTAAAGAATTTGCCTGCATTGCAGGAAATTCAGGTTCAATCTCTGGGTCAGGAAGATCCCCTGGAGAAGGCAATAGCAACCCACTCCAGTATTCTTGCCTGAAGAATTCATGAACAGAGGAGCCTGGTGGGCCACAGTCCATGGGGTCGCAAAGAGTTGGACACAACTGAGGGACTAACACTTCAGTAACAGTTAACGTGTATCTGTGGCCAGTGATGTCAATTTTCCATCGAAGGTAGATAGAGTCGCTTTCTAAATAAACGTAAATTCTCTGATCAGGGAGTCATTTTAAAGAAGGCTGTAAGAGGCTAGCCATAGGACAGCTGACCAGCGGCTAGAGCAAAGCACTGGGTTTGGGGAGCCTTGAACTAGGCGGTGTGACTGAAAGCACTTCTGCATCTCGAGACAGACATGCTCATGTTGCCTTTCAGGGGGATTTCAAAGAACCAGTTGGGGAAGCTTCACTGCTTCATGCTTAAATGAATCCCACGCCCGTCTCCCTCACTCCTGCACCCTCCGATCTCCACTGGGCTGGCCCCATGCTGTCTCCAGCAGAAAAGCCACAGCAGCTGAGTCTGGAGCCAGACAGCAAACACCCTGCCCGCCCGCCCTCTGCCGCCAGTAATCTCTCTGCCTTATCTCAATCCCCACACTTTCACTGAGGGCAAAGGTCATTCTCAGGAAGCTCCCTCCACATCAATGGCCCTTCTTCCCAGAAGCTAGGCTCCTCCTGCTCTGGATGAGAGAGAACTAACTGCCTGCAGCCCCCACCGAATCCCACTTATCTCTAGATCCACAGCTTTCCCATTCATCTCTAGATCCACAGCTTCGCGCTGGCTGGCTCGGTGTCAGAAGCACCGGAGGAGACTTACCAGAAGGTAAGGGCCTTGGGCCCTGCGCAGACTCGCTGAGTCAGAGTCGTTGCAAGATGGGGCCTGGAAGACTGCATTCTGTGACCCTGCCAACTGTGTTTGTGAAACCATGTAACTCAGATTGGGACTTGAGCCCACATGCTTTTAACTGAGTTCACACACCTTGTTTCAGGACTCAAGGAAGCTCAGGTTCTTTATGTCTCATCACAGAAAGAGTTCATTGAGAGACAAAGTGATAGGTAAGAAAAGGATTTATTTAGGGAGAAACAGACTCCCTAGGCAGAGTGAGGGTGATCTCAGAAGGATAGAGGCCTTGGGAGAAACACATTCCACAGAGTATGGCCCATGCCAGAAGGCAAGAGTGGCCTTGAAATATGGTGTGGTTAGTTTTTATAGGCTGAGTAATTTCATAGGCTAATCTGTGGGAGGAGTTTTTCAACTATTTGGGGGAAGGGGCTGGGATTTCCAGGAATTGGGCCACTGCCCACTCTTTGGTCGTTATGGTTGGCCTTGGAACTGTCTTGGCACTAATGGGTGTGTCACTTAGCTTGCTGATGTGTTACCCTGAGCATATACTGAGGGCTCAAGGTCTAGTGGAAGTCGACTCATCTGCCATCTTGGGCCCATTTGGACCCATCTTGGATCCGGTTTATGTCGTGTCCTATGGCCATGCCACTCTTTCAAAGCTGTGCCCTCCCCTCTTTCCTCCTGTTTCATTTGGATCTGCAGGTCAGGAGGTTCTTGGTTTGAAAGGCCTGCTCAGTGGGCTTCCTGTGTGGCCAAAGAACGACCCACAGCTGCATTATCAAGGCAGCGAGTGCAGGTGCGTGGGCTCTGGAGGCGAGCAAACCTGGATTCACATCTCCACAAGGACGTGGCTGAGCTGCCTCAGGCCAGTGGCTTCACCACTCTGAGCCTCAGTCACCTTGCCTAGAAAAGGGGGTAACAGTGGCTCCTGGGCATCCCCTGGTTGTTGGAGGACTCTGTGACTTGGTGTATATAAAGTGCACGATACAGGGACTGACTGAGGGTAGGAGCTAATGGAGTCCTGGCCAGCACTGTTAGGACTGTTTTTAACCTTGGCCACCTAAAGGGACTCAGAGTGGCCGGCAAGAGGGGAGAAGGAAGGAGACGAGTGAGGGGAGGAAGCAGAGCCCAAACGATCCACACCATCCAGGCATTATCTGCCCTTTTCCCTTCAAATCCCTGGTGTCCCTGAAGCCAGAGGACAGGATTCTCAGTCATCCCCCTGGACGTGGGGCTGAAGTTACCAAGAGATCCACAGATGCGAGGCAGAACTTCCCCAGGAGCAATCAACTGTGTGGATGGTGGACAACCAAGAAGGGCGAGAGGACCCCATATTATGGATGAGGGGTTCAGGAAGGCCCTGCCTCTTCACCGACAGAGTGGGTGCTCCTGTTGCCTCTCCTTTTCTTCACTTGTTTGAGGTTACAAACAGGAAATCCACATGGAGATCAGCACTCTCATTCATTCCTTCCTCCCCTCTTTCAGCAGATCCTCACTGAGGGTCTGCAGAGTGTCCACGCTTGGCATAGAGAATCCACCACCAGACAGGTGTCCTCTACTTCACCTGTCTTGTTTTGCAGATGAGAAACCTGGAAGGTGAAGTGACGCAGCCACCATCACTGCCAGCGAGTGGCAGCCCTGGCACCCTGGCTTGAACCACTTCTTCCCACTCCGCTCCCTGCCCACCTGAAGCACAGGCCAACAGTGTCCTGAGGATGCTTTTCTCTCAGCCTCCATCTCTGGCATAATGTCCAGAGCATGGGAATTCTACGCAAGTGGAATGAATGAACAGTTTGAAAGCTAATCTCCTACTGGGATTAGAGAGTATAACACAGCGAGGGCAGCGCTTCTCAAACTCCAGTGTACACGTGAATCACCGGGGGATCACGTTCAAATGCAGATGCCAGATGCTGATCCAGGGAGTCTGGGATGAGCTGGGGGTTCTGTGTTCCTAGCAGGCTGCCCGCCCAAGACCGTAACTTGAACTGTATAGAGAACCCTCTGGAGCCAGACTGCCTGGATTTGAAGCCCAACTCTGCTACTTAAAGGTGCGCAGCCTTGAGCCAGTTACTGTGCCTGGATTTTCTCACCTGCCAAGGCGGATGGGTGATAATAAGAGGACTTGCTTTATAGAGTCAGTGGCAAGGTTAATGAGTTAATATGTGTTAAGCACTTTGCCCAGTGCCTGGCACATATTAAGTGCTCAAAAAACATTGGTTGTTATCACAAGGTACAAGGAGAACTTTCTTTATAGTAGGGCAACCCCCCCTCCCTACTGTCCTGGCCGCACCCCGAGGGGACTCAGTATATTCCTCTGCAGCGTCCAACCAGCCTTGGTCCAAACCACACTTGAACAACCCTGATTCCAAAAAGGCTGAATCCATCTCGCCGAGATGATGGTCCGAGCAGCACAGGGCTCTTCCCCACCCCACCTGCCACCTCCAACCTGGATGTCACACAGCTGTGTGAGTGGGATGGATTAGAAGGTGCCACAGGCAGAAAGAACAGAATTCTGCCTTGCAGAACTCAAGTTCCAGCTGGCAGGCATTTAGGTCTGTTTTCTCCAAAAGCCTCTCAGATCTTTCAGGAGGCAAAGAGCTTTTATCTGCAAGATCCTAAAGAGCCAGGAGATAATAAAGATCCATGCAGTAACTGCTGAATCCTGCTGATATCATCAGAAAGAAGGCAGGCATGCCTATCAGGGAGTTTTCAGAAGACATAAATTAACAGTCCTTTGGGGCTGGCAGGTCAGCAAGGTCTTAAGAAAAACTAGAAAAAAACTCAGAACCAGGTGTCCAAAGTTTGGCTTCTCTTTTTTTTCCTGGTTGGAAGATTGTTTTTCTCTATTCTCAGCAACCCACCCCCTGCCCCCCGCCCTGCAAACTGCAACATTCCTGCCCCCCAGTAACGTGTGCCTCCCACCGTATTGTTCATACTGATGCATGAACGGCTGTCAGCAGCTCGAATGAAGTCTGAAATTTTTGTTTTCCCCAAGATCCACATCTTTAGCTAAGGGGAAAACATCCCAGTAAGAAACATCTTAGACATCAGTCATGGGGAAAGGGCAGCTGGGTAGAAACTGATGTGGTTTCAAGGTCGGGAAATCCTAAGTTAGAATCCCGGTCCTAACATTTACCAGCTTGGACGAGTCATTGAGTTCCTCATCTGTAAAATAGGGCCAGCACCTCCTGGGCAAAGCAACCTGGGATTAGAGATAATGTATAGGACGCACCAGGGATAATCCCAGACACTGGCAACTCCTCAATTAGTGGCTGTGTTTATGACCGCCTTGGAGTACCCTGCCTGGCCTCCCCAGGCTGGACTCAGCCTACCCGCTCGGCCCCAGCCTCTCTCCTCCTCCACTTGCACTCAGCAGCTGAGCCACTGGAGGCATTCATTCCTTTGTGTGTATCCTTGCCCTGCTCTCCACTCTGAGCTCATTGAGGGCAGGGACCTCGTCTGATTTATCTCGGATCTTTGTGTCCCACACAGGGCTGGCATCATAAAGGGGCCCATCTGAATTCCAGATCCTGACCTTAGAGATAAAGGGAGCCCTCCCGGGGGCCTGTCCTCATTCGTCCTTGGGGCTGAGGCTTGGCTGAAGGAACAGGGTCTAGTGGGGAGGTGCTGTGGCCACCCCCAGACCCTCAGTCTCTGGGCTCTACAGCACCTCCAGAACTGGTGCGTGGTTTCTCTCTGGTGAACAACCTCAGTTTGATCCCAGCTCGCCGGCATGGGAGAGGTCCTGGCGTGTGCAGGCAGGGAAGCTCTAAGCTCTGGGTTGGGCATTGGCTCCATTGTTTCGTTCTCTCTCTCTTATCTCGTTAGTTAGTGATTAACTGCTCTTTGAAGGTTTCCCAGCCTCCAAAGCTCCCCCAGGAGCACAGGTGGCCACTGGGTTGGAGCAGGAAAGCCTGACTCAGGCCCCAGTTCTCTCTGCGAGACAGAGAGAACCCAGAGGCACAGCCTTGTGGGGGTGCTGCGGCTGGCACTGTGCTAACTGCCAGGGTTTGCTGGGAAGGGCACTGGAGGCGTGTCCCCAAGTGCTGGTTCCTTGGAAGAGAGACAGAGAGAAGAGTGGGCTGTCTCTTATACACATCTCCTGCGCAGACTCGCTGAGTCAGAGTCGTTGCAAGATGGGGCCTGGAAGACTGCATTCTGTGACCCTGCCAACTGTGTTTGTGAAACCATGTAACTCAGATTGGGACTTGAGCCCACATGCTTTTAACTGAGTTCACACACCTTGTTTCAGGACTCAAGGAAGCTCAGGTTCTTTATGTCTCATCACAGAAAGAGTTCATTGAGAGACAAAGTGATAGGTAAGAAAAGGATTTATTTAGGGAGAAACAGACTCCCTAGGCAGAGTGAGGGTGATCTCAGAAGGATAGAGGCCTTGGGAGAAACACATTCCACAGAGTATGGCCCATGCCAGAAGGCAAGAGTGGCCTTGAAATATGGTGTGGTTAGTTTTTATAGGCTGAGTAATTTCATAGGCTAATCTGTGGGAGGAGTTTTTCAACTATTTGGGGGAAGGGGCTGGGATTTCCAGGAATTGGGCCACTGCCCACTCTTTGGTCGTTATGGTTGGCCTTGGAACTGTCTTGGCACTAATGGGTGTGTCACTTAGCTTGCTGATGTGTTACCCTGAGCATATACTGAGGGCTCAAGGTCTAGTGGAAGTCGACTCATCTGCCATCTTGGGCCCATTTGGACCCATCTTGGATCCGGTTTATGTCGTGTCCTATGGCCATGCCACTCTTTCAAAGCTGTGCCCTCCCCTCTTTCCTCCTGTTTCATTTGGATCTGCAGGTCAGGAGGTTCTTGGTTTGAAAGGCCTGCTCAGTGGGCTTCCTGTGTGGCCAAAGAACGACCCACAGCTGCATTATCAAGGCAGCGAGTGCAGGTGCGTGGGCTCTGGAGGCGAGCAAACCTGGATTCACATCTCCACAAGGACGTGGCTGAGCTGCCTCAGGCCAGTGGCTTCACCACTCTGAGCCTCAGTCACCTTGCCTAGAAAAGGGGGTAACAGTGGCTCCTGGGCATCCCCTGGTTGTTGGAGGACTCTGTGACCTGGTGTATATAAAGTGCACGATACAGGGACTGACTGAGGGTAGGAGCTAATGGAGTCCTGGCCAGCACTGTTAGGTCTGTTTTTAACCTTGGCCACCTAAAGGGACTCAGAGTGGCCGGCAAGAGGGGAGAAGGAAGGAGACGAGTGAGGGGAGGAAGCAGAGCCCAAACGATCCACACCATCCAGGCATTATCTGCCCTTTTCCCTTCAAATCCCTGGTGTCCCTGAAGCCAGAGGACAGGATTCTCAGTCATCCCCCTGGACGTGGGGCTGAAGTTACCAAGAGATCCACAGATGCGAGGCAGAACTTCCCCAGGAGCAATCAACTGTGTGGATGGTGGACAACCAAGAAGGGCGAGAGGACCCCATATTATGGATGAGGGGTTCAGGAAGGCCCTGCCTCTTCACCGACAGAGTGGGTGCTCCTGTTGNCATCGGGTGAAAGAGAAGAGTATGGATTAGGAGATTGGGATTGACATATATACACTACCATGTATGAAAATAGATAGTGGGAAGCTGCTGTAGAGCACAGGGAGCTCAACTCTGTGCTCTGTGATAACCTGGAGGGGTGGGATGGGGGAGGGGTGGGATGGGGGAGGAATGGGAGGGACATCCAAAAAGGACGGGATATATGTGTCAGTTCAGTTCAGTTGCTCAGTCACATCCAACTCTTTGTAACCCTATGGACTGCAGCACGCCAGGCTTCCCTGTCCATCACCAACTCCCGGCGCTTGCTCAAATTCAGGTCCTTCATGTCGGTGATGCCAATCAACCATCTCGTCCTCTGTTGTCCCCTTCTCCTCCTGCCTTCAATCTTTCCCAGCATCAGGGTCTTTTCCAATAAGACAGTTCTTTGCATCAGATGGCCAAAATATTGGCGCTTCAGCTTCAACATCAGTCCTTCCAATGAATATTCAGGGTTGATTTCCTTTAGGGTTGACTGGTTTGATTGACTGGATATATGTATACATAGAGCTGATTCACTTGGTTGTACAGCGGAAAATAGCACAATGCTGTGCTGCTGCTGCTGCTGCTGCTGCTGAGTCGCTTCAGTCGTGTCCGACTCTGTGCGACCCCACAGACGGCAGCCCACCAGGCTCCCCCGTCCCTGGGATTCTCCAGGCAAGAACACTGGAGTGGGTTGCTATTTCCTTCTCCAATGCATGAAAGTGAAAAGTGAAATGGAAGTCGCTCAGTCGTGTCTGACTCTTCGCGACCCCATGGACCGCAGCCTACCAGGCTCCTCTGTCCATGGGATTTTCCAGGCAAGAGTACTGGAGTGGGGTGCCATCGCTGTAAAGCAACAATATTCCAATAAATAAAAAAAATAATAATATAAAACCAGGGCTCTAAATTAGAACTCAACAGAATATAGCCCTTGAGCCACATCCCATCCACTATCTTTGTACTGTCTTCAAGATAAAATGTTCTTTACATTTTTAAATGATCAAAAAAAAAAAAAATCAAAAGGAGAATATGATTCAATAGCACATGAAAAACATATACAGTTCAAATTTCAGTGCCCATCACTGAAATGATATTGGGATACAGCCACAGTTATCCATTTATATATTCTCTGAGGCTGCCCTCACACTGTAACAGCAAAGCTGAGTAATTGTAACAGAGAGGGTCTGGCTGGCTAAGTCCAAAATATTTACTGCCTGGGCCTCTACAGAAGAAATTTGCCAACCCGTTAGATGTAGAGGGGGAATCCAGTTACATATGGGAAAGGGTGAAGGAAGGGGAAAAAATAAAAATAAAAGAGTAGAGAGAAAGGAAAATAGAAACTATAAGGAGAAAAGCAAAGCATTTTATTGAGCACCTACTGCGTACCATGCAGTGTGTTTAGTCCTTTACTTGCTTTACTTCTTGCATGAAAGTGAAAGTGAAATTGCTCAGTCGTGTCTGACTCTTTGTGATACAATGCGTTATAAAATCCATGAAATTCTCCAGGCCAGAATACTGGAGTGGGTAGCCGTTCCCTTCTCTAGGAGATCTTCCCAACCCAGGGATCAAACCCAGGACTCCCGCATTGCAGGCAGATTCTTCACCAGCTGAGCCACCAGGGAAGCCCAAGAATACTGGAGCAGGTAGCCTGTCCCTTCTCCAGGGGATCTTCCCGACCCAGGGATTGAACCTGGGTCTCCTGCATTGCAGGGGGTTCTTCACCAGCTGAGCCACCAGGGAAGCCCAAGAATACTGGAGCGGGTAGCCTGTCCCTTCTCCAGGGGATCTTCCCGTCCCAGGGATTGAACCTGGGTCTCCCGCATTGCAGGGATTCTTCACCAGCTGAGCTACCTGCATGTGCACTAAGTCACTCTTTGCGACCCCATGGACTGTAGCCCGCCAGGCTCCATGGTCCTTTGGACTCTCCAGGCAAGAATACTGGAGTGGATTGCCACGCCCTCCTCCAGGGATCTTTCCAACTCAGGGATCAAACCCACGTCTCTTATGTCTCCTGCATTGGCAGGCAGGTTCTTTACCACTAGCGCCATCTGGGAAGCCCTACTTTATTTCTTAGCTCCAAACAAAACTTCAGGTAGAGGCATAGTCTTTGGTCAAAAAGCCTCCATCTTCAAACTCTATGCTTCTTCTGAGCACCTATTGCCTGACTGCCCAGTCCTCTCTCTGTCATGAAGACACCCAGTCCTGCCCCTTCCTCATAACTTTTCCTGTTTCAGACACTTTT
Organism: Cephalophus harveyi; assembly: GCA_006410635.1. Taxonomy (NCBI): domain Eukaryota; kingdom Metazoa; phylum Chordata; class Mammalia; order Artiodactyla; family Bovidae; genus Cephalophus; species Cephalophus harveyi. The sequence goes on along the minus strand of SJYT01019276.1, from coordinate 27,983 downwards.
CTCTGCAGAGATCAAAACTTGCTTGCCCTCTTATTCTCTTTAAGTCCTGCTGTCTGCTTAGCGATAGCAGAAGTGAAATTTTTTCTCTGTATTACTTCTGCCCTCATCCATGCTGTCTAACATGGTAGATGGCACATAGTAGGAATTCAGTAAATATTTGCTAAGTGACTAAATTACACAATCAACCACACAGAGCCTGGGTTCAATTAACCACCATGCCCTAGAGCAGAGGACCCCAGTGTGGGGCTCTTCTGAGAGGAAGATGGTTGGCAGCAGACAGATCCTTCTGACAACGTTGTTGTGTTACAACCCACCAAAGACCACTCCATGGACACCTGAGGGCTTGCAGCCTGCTCCCCCTCCTTCCTGCCCTGCTCTTCCTCCTGCGCAGCTGCCCACCTCTGGTCCCCAAAGGCCCTCCCTGTCCATTCTGCTTGTCCTATCACTGTTCAAGGCTCTTGGCTGATCCAGGGGCAAACAAGTCACAGGATGAGAGTTGGTTAGAATGGACAAGCAACAGAAGTGGGAGTGGATTATATTTGGAAATGGCCCTTCCTCTGTGTTTGCATCAAGACAGGAATAGAAGGAACCAGCCAGGAGGTTCCATCAGAAACCAATCCCAGGCGACCTCCCCTTGTGATAAGAGATGACAACGCATCTATCTGGTATTTCCTGTGAGAGGTGCTGACTCTCGCTTTGGCGGCTGGCTTGTGAAAGAGAACAAGTCCCCTTGTGAAAGAGAAGAAAGTTCATGAGCACTAGCTCTGGGAATTCAAAGAGAGAAGGGGAGTGTCAGGGGACAGGGAGAGAATAATTTCAGAAGAAGTATGACTGATATGTTAGTGGTGCCAGCCGGGAGAGATGTGTGCACTGCTGGCTCACGTATTCCACGTGGTTTGATGACACCATCAGCCGAAGGCTCTCCATTTCCTTGGGTCTCCTCCATATTTGGCTTCTGGAGGCAGCTACCAATAATTCCTGGGGGAATCCTAAGATTGGAAGTAGGGCAAAGACCCTGGGTCACAAAGTCCCTCTTCTCAGGCAACAGCAAGAACTGGAGGAAGAAAACCAGATGGCAGCAAAAGAAAAGGACAAGGCAGATCAATCCTGGAAACCCACAGAAGAAAAAAGCTGGACTGAGCAGATTGCTCTGACTTTCGATGTGACCCCCCATTCCTAAGGTAGAGCAGGAACCTCTAGAAGAATTTCCCCACCTGCACCTTCAGTTCGCCAAATGCCATTGTCTTTTCCAGGGTGAGTGGCCATTTTTGCACCAGCCAAATACAGCTTACTATCTTTATCATTCAGATAAAAATGACTTTATTGAAGGGAGTCCAGGGTTGAAAGAAATATATATCATACAACTTAATTCACTGCTAAAAAACATAGAAAGTGAAAATGAAAGTCACTCAGTCATGTCCAACTCTTTGCGACCCCATGGACTATACAGTCCATGGAATACTCCCGGCCAGAATACTTGAGTAGGTAGAATTTCCTTTCTCCAGGGGATCTTCCCAATCTGGGGATTGAACCCAGGTCTCCCACATTGCATCTTTACACATGGGAAGCCCCAAAAAACATATAAGAAAGCCAATTTAAAAATGAGCATCATTAGGGAATTCCCTGGTGGTCAGTGGTTATGACTCCATGCTCTAAATGCTAAAGGCTCAGTTCAATCTCTGGTCAAGGAACTAAGATCTCACAAGCAGTGCAGTGCAGCCTAAATAAATAAATAAAAATTGTGTGTGTCCTTGACCAGAAATGTAAAGCCAAAAGCTTAACTTTAAAAAAAAAAAAAAGGGGGAGGAGCATCCTTAAAGGCAGGAAAGGAGGTTCAACCTCACTGATCATCAGAGAAGCATAAACCAACACAGAAAAGGCCACTCACATCCTTCGAACTAGCAAAACTGTCTGATGATAATAAAAAAAAGTCTGATAATAATAAATGTTGGCCAAGGGGTAACAAGGAAGGCGTTCTAAGCCACTGCTAGTTCAGCACTGGGGATTGTTGTAAACACTTCAGAGAGCTATTTCCCAATTCTAGTCAAGAAGATACACATGCCTATGACCTGGTAAATCCACGTTCAGACATGACTGCTGGGAAACTTTAGCACATAGTCACAAGATGATACGACAAAGAGATTCATTGCGTCACTATTTGTAAAATGAATGATTGGAAAACCCTAGATGTGCTTCAGTGGGAAAATGGAAGAATAAATTGCAACAACATCCACATTCATTGTTTCATTTATTCTTTCATTCCTTTTGCATTTCACAAATTTGCAAGAGTTTTTATTAATATGAGTAAAAATCACCTGGGAAGCTTGAAAAGGCAGAATTCCTGGCCTCATCCTCAGAGTCTGAGTCTTAGATATGGGAGAGGTTCAAGGAGGAGAGATTTTTTGCAAGTACTATGTGTGATGCCAATGCATGTGGTCTTTGAGTCAGTGTGCATCTGATCATTCATCCTGAGGTTAGATTTAAGCTGAATTACAAAACTAGGTGGGCTATATGTGGACCCTGGTTGTTCATCACATACTAGGTAAAGAGTCCTGCATTGCCTGGGTTGGGAGGATCGGAAGGAAGGGGTTTAGGTGAAATTTTTCCTCTATAGAATTCGGTCCTCTCATGTGAGATAAGAAAGCCAAACCAGAGGATGGCTCCATTTCCCCTTCCATTCTTCACTTCAGTGATTCTGTCTCTGGAGGGGTGCACTGCTGAGTAACTAAGCGCAGTTTTCCAAAGAATCCTACAGCACTACCTCTACAAGCAACAGCATTCCTTTAACCAGAATTCTGTTACTGCCATTTCTGGCTTCTTAAATCCCCATGTGGTCCCCATGCACTCCCAAAGCATTTTCATCAAAGAAGCATTAAGTTGTGTTTAGAGACTATTTCCCCATTGAAACACAGACAATTGGATTCTAGCTGCTTGAAAAGTCAATACGTACATGGCAGATATCAAAACTGTAAAACCCAGAATATCTGATTAATTATTTGACAGTTGTTAAACTGGATAGGGTTCAGGCAAAGGTTGGCCAAATTTCCTACACGTACTTCCCTGCCTCTGTGGACAAGGAAAAATAATATTGACTAAAGGTTCAAATAAAACCTTGATTCCATGCCATCTCTTTTCTCATGAATTTTGGCCATGGTGGAGGCCCCGATCTGACCTAAAATCTTTGCCTTTGGGTCTTTTCTAACTTTTGAATTGTATTATTAAGTGCTGATGAGGTACAGGATAGGGCTTCCCAGCTGGTTCCGTGGTAAAGCATCTGCCTGCAATGCAGAAGGCCTGGGTTCGATCTCTGGGTTGGAAAGATCCCCAGGAGGCGGAAATGGCAATCTACTCCAGTATTCTTGCCAGGAAAATCCCATGGACAGAGGAGCCTAGCAGGCTATAGTCCATGAGGTTGCAGAGTCAGACACAACTGAAGCGACAGACCAGACAAGGTACAGGCTGGAGCAAGGTGGCTTTTGTAGCTCCAAGACACATCCAGTTAACACGTATCTGTGGGTAGACCTGGGCCCAGGTGGAAGATCAGATGAGCTTGTTCTGGCCTGACGGCCCTCAGATCCATCCCCTATTCCTTTGTCTTCTCAGCACCCCTCCCTTTCTGCTCTCTTCCCTGGGTCTGATACCTGAGGGTGCAAGAGTTTCTCAGGCACCTATGTCAGCCAGCTTTGCTTGGGTCAGCCAGAGGGGGCGCCAGCAGGAGAAAGGAGGAAGGAAGTGAGAAGCCAGGGTATTTCTTCCCTACCCTCTGTTCTGGGCGTGTTTCCAGAGGCCACCTCATTTCCTCCATGGCTCCAGCTCCCTGCAGACCAGCCCATCAGGAAAGATGGGCTCCCTTTCTTTTTTCAGCCTATATGTACCAGTGAACTTCTGCTCTTACTGACCTGTATTTACCTTACCATCTTCTATTTGACTTCAAAGATCTTCCAACATTGGGGTGACCCACTCCCTACATTAAATTCTCTCTATTGAAAACACCTGAGTTTCTATTTTCCTGTTTAGATCCTAACTGATACGGAAGGTAACTAGCCTCTCCTTTCCACCCAGTCAATTTTATAATTCTTTGTCTTCCACATGCATCAAGGAGTTTGTCCTTTTCACAACCTGTTCATCTCACTTAAGCCCACAGAATCCCTGAGATGTGGACAGGGCAGGAACTCATTTTACAGAAGAGAGAACAGACCAAGAGATGCTAAGGTGATATGTCAAAGTTGCACAGCTAGTGAACTACAGAGCAGAAGCGAGAATCCAGGTATCTTATGAGCTGGTGTTAATTTCCCTATGGCTCTCAGGCCGTTGTCTCTCTCTCCAACTCTTACCACCAGAAGAATTCTTTAGGGGTCAAAATAAGGATTCATTTGGGTCTCATTTGCACTTGATGAAAAGGTGCTGTAACTATGCAAACTTCACACCCAAAGGAGTTCAAGGGAGTATTCATTTCTATTTTGGTCTTTATAAGAATATTTTGCATTTATGTCATCCAGGCTTTGTCAGTTCAGTTCAGTTCAGTTGCTCAGTCGTGTCCGACTCTTTGCGACCCAATGAATTGCAGCACGCCAGGCCTCCCTGTCCATCACCAACTCCTGAAGTTCACTCAGACTCACGTTCCTCAAGTCGGTGATGCCATCCAGCCATCTCATCCTCTGTCGTCCCCTTCTCCTGCCCCCAATCCCTCCCAGCATCAGAGTCTTTTCCAATGAGTCAGTTCTTCTAATCAAGTGGCCAAAGTATTGGAGTTTCAGCTTCAGCATCGTTCCTTCCAAAGAACACCCAGGACCAATCTCCTTTAGAATGGACTGTTGGATCTCCTTACAGTCCAAGGGACTCTCAAGAGTCTTCTTCAACACCACAGTTCAAAAGCATCAATTCTTCGGCTTTCTTCACAGTCCAACTCTCACATCCATACATGACAGGGGGAGGAGCATCCTTAAAGGCAGGAAAGGAGGTTCAACCTCACTGATCATCAGAGAAGCATAAACCAACACAGAAAAGGCCACTCACATCCTTCGAACTAGCAAAACTGTCTGATGATAATAAAAAAAAGTCTGATAATAATAAATGTTGGCCAAGGGGTAACAAGGAAGGCGTTCTAAGCCACTGCTAGTTCAGCACTGGGGATTGTTGTAAACACTTCAGAGAGCTATTTCCCAATTCTAGTCAAGAAGATACACATGCCTATGACCTGGTAAATCCACGTTCAGACATGACTGCTGGGAAACTTTAGCACATAGTCACAAGATGATACGACAAAGAGATTCATTGCGTCACTATTTGTAAAATGAATGATTGGAAAACCCTAGATGTGCTTCAGTGGGAAAATGGAAGAATAAATTGCAACAACATCCACATTCATTGTTTCATTTATTCTTTCATTCCTTTTGCATTTCACAAATTTGCAAGAGTTTTTATTAATATGAGTAAAAATCACCTGGGAAGCTTGAAAAGGCAGAATTCCTGGCCTCATCCTCAGAGTCTGAGTCTTAGATATGGGAGAGGTTCAAGGAGGAGAGATTTTTTGCAAGTACTATGTGTGATGCCAATGCATGTGGTCTTTGAGTCAGTGTGCATCTGATCATTCATCCTGAGGTTAGATTTAAGCTGAATTACAAAACTAGGTGGGCTATATGTGGACCCTGGTTGTTCATCACATACTAGGTAAAGAGTCCTGCATTGCCTGGGTTGGGAGGATCGGAAGGAAGGGGTTTAGGTGAAATTTTTCCTCTATAGAATTCGGTCCTCTCATGTGAGATAAGAAAGCCAAACCAGAGGATGGCTCCATTTCCCCTTCCATTCTTCACTTCAGTGATTCTGTCTCTGGAGGGGTGCACTGCTGAGTAACTAAGCGCAGTTTTCCAAAGAATCCTACAGCACTACCTCTACAAGCAACAGCATTCCTTTAACCAGAATTCTGTTACTGCCATTTCTGGCTTCTTAAATCCCCATGTGGTCCCCATGCACTCCCAAAGCATTTTCATCAAAGAAGCATTAAGTTGTGTTTAGAGACTATTTCCCCATTGAAACACAGACAATTGGATTCTAGCTGCTTGAAAAGTCAATACGTACATGGCAGATATCAAAACTGTAAAACCCAGAATATCTGATTAATTATTTGACAGTTGTTAAACTGGATAGGGTTCAGGCAAAGGTTGGCCAAATTTCCTACACGTACTTCCCTGCCTCTGTGGACAAGGAAAAATAATATTGACTAAAGGTTCAAATAAAACCTTGATTCCATGCCATCTCTTTTCTCATGAATTTTGGCCATGGTGGAGGCCCCGATCTGACCTAAAATCTTTGCCTTTGGGTCTTTTCTAACTTTTGAATTGTATTATTAAGTGCTGATGAGGTACAGGATAGGGCTTCCCAGCTGGTTCCGTGGTAAAGCATCTGCCTGCAATGCAGAAGGCCTGGGTTCGATCTCTGGGTTGGAAAGATCCCCAGGAGGCGGAAATGGCAATCTACTCCAGTATTCTTGCCAGGAAAATCCCATGGACAGAGGAGCCTAGCAGGCTATAGTCCATGAGGTTGCAGAGTCAGACACAACTGAAGCGACAGACCAGACAAGGTACAGGCTGGAGCAAGGTGGCTTTTGTAGCTCCAAGACACATCCAGTTAACACGTATCTGTGGGTAGACCTGGGCCCAGGTGGAAGATCAGATGAGCTTGTTCTGGCCTGACGGCCCTCAGATCCATCCCCTATTCCTTTGTCTTCTCAGCACCCCTCCCTTTCTGCTCTCTTCCCTGGGTCTGATACCTGAGGGTGCAAGAGTTTCTCAGGCACCTATGTCAGCCAGCTTTGCTTGGGTCAGCCAGAGGGGGCGCCAGCAGGAGAAAGGAGGAAGGAAGTGAGAAGCCAGGGTATTTCTTCCCTACCCTCTGTTCTGGGCGTGTTTCCAGAGGCCACCTCATTTCCTCCATGGCTCCAGCTCCCTGCAGACCAGCCCATCAGGAAAGATGGGCTCCCTTTCTTTTTTCAGCCTATATGTACCAGTGAACTTCTGCTCTTACTGACCTGTATTTACCTTACCATCTTCTATTTGACTTCAAAGATCTTCCAACATTGGGGTGACCCACTCCCTACATTAAATTCTCTCTATTGAAAACACCTGAGTTTCTATTTTCCTGTTTAGATCCTAACTGATACGGAAGGTAACTAGCCTCTCCTTTCCACCCAGTCAATTTTATAATTCTTTGTCTTCCACATGCATCAAGGAGTTTGTCCTTTTCACAACCTGTTCATCTCACTTAAGCCCACAGAATCCCTGAGATGTGGACAGGGCAGGAACTCATTTTACAGAAGAGAGAACAGACCAAGAGATGCTAAGGTGATATGTCAAAGTTGCACAGCTAGTGAACTACAGAGCAGAAGCGAGAATCCAGGTATCTTATGAGCTGGTGTTAATTTCCCTATGGCTCTCAGGCCGTTGTCTCTCTCTCCAACTCTTACCACCAGAAGAATTCTTTAGGGGTCAAAATAAGGATTCATTTGGGTCTCATTTGCACTTGATGAAAAGGTGCTGTAACTATGCAAACTTCACACCCAAAGGAGTTCAAGGGAGTATTCATTTCTATTTTGGTCTTTATAAGAATATTTTGCATTTATGTCATCCAGGCTTTGTCAGTTCAGTTCAGTTCAGTTGCTCAGTCGTGTCCGACTCTTTGCGACCCAATGAATTGCAGCACGCCAGGCCTCCCTGTCCATCACCAACTCCTGAAGTTCACTCAGACTCACGTTCCTCAAGTCGGTGATGCCATCCAGCCATCTCATCCTCTGTCGTCCCCTTCTCCTGCCCCCAATCCCTCCCAGCATCAGAGTCTTTTCCAATGAGTCAGTTCTTCTAATCAAGTGGCCAAAGTATTGGAGTTTCAGCTTCAGCATCGTTCCTTCCAAAGAACACCCAGGACCAATCTCCTTTAGAATGGACTGTTGGATCTCCTTACAGTCCAAGGGACTCTCAAGAGTCTTCTTCAACACCACAGTTCAAAAGCATCAATTCTTCGGCTTTCTTCACAGTCCAACTCTCACATCCATACATGACCACTGGAAAAACCACAGCCTTGACTAGATGGACCTTTGTTGGCAAAGTAATGTCTCTGCTTTTCAATATGCTATCTAGGTTGGTCATAACTTTTCTTCCAAGGAGTAAGCATCTTTTAATTTGTCAGCCTTCTGTAAATCCTAGAACAGTGTTTCTCAAAGTCAGAATTATATAGGAAAGTGGGGTATTTCTTATAAAAACTCAGATTCCTGCCCTCCCTCCCATTGAAATAGAGAAGCTGGGGAAAGGTACTGGGAAAGTGTATTTTCATCTAATATTCCAGGTGATGCTGATGAAAAGTAAGTTTCAAGGGGCTGCTGTTCCATGAGACAGAAAAAAAATTTGTCATTGTCCACAGAGAAGGAGGAATCAGTAAGGCAAGGACAGGACTGCTTTGCGGCCAGTCTAATAAAGACCCAGCCCCTCAAGCTTCCATCCTGGCTAAGAGACACCACTTATGATACCCTACGTTGTGTCCAACTTAGTCTCAGACACTGCCTGGGTATGGTTCCAATTACTCCTCACAGCAACCCTATGAAGTAGCTGTCATGGTTCCTATTTCTCACATGAGAAATCTGAACATAGATTAAATAACTGCCCCTGGGTCACCCAACTATGACACAAATTCCAATGAAGTTCTGCACAATTCCCAAGTCGGGCATTTGTCTGTCCATGGCACCCTTCCCAGAACGGACCCGCTTTGTCTCCAAATGATCATGGCAACAATTATACAATGAACTGGCTCTGTAGGGGGCATAGGATACTCTCCATGGGGTCTGGGTTTCTTACTGCTTGTTCCTGAATGAGGCATCAGTGTAGCTGCAAAGAAGGCAGATGGATGGCATCCAACCTCCCTTCACACCCGCCCTTCTAAACCACCAGGTTATAGGAAGGGATTTTGGCAGGTGACATGCCCAGTGGTCTCTTGATTTTCCTTCTCAAATATTCCCAGAGGCTCTTCTACCCCTGAACTTGGCTCAAAAGCTTCTGGTTCTGCCCCAAACCAGTAGGAAACCAAGCAGAAAGCCTAAAGCAGCAGATGTCTGCATTAATCTATCCACAGAGGCCCCTGGGGAAGCAGCCCAGCTGTTGTTCTTATCACAAATGTTTAAAAAATTAATAACATGAATGGGCAAGTGTACAAGCCCAGGATGCTTGACATCTGGATAATCTTACATCATCTGAGCTGCTTTTTTTTTCTTTCCTGATACATTGCCTTACATGTCTGGTCACCATTCTGTTGACACAACTATTTGGATCAGACAGGCTAACACAACTGCCAGGTGGAGATTGAGTGAGGCAGAGCAGGGCTGGGGGATTCCCAGATCAGGATGATCATGCAAAGAGTGCAGACAGGGCTTCTGACCCATAAGAAAATGCCTGATTCTTCCCCACAGCTTCAGTGTTCTCTTTTTATCCTTGCAAGAGCTACTGTACCCCAGCCTACCTGCTCAATTTTATATTTACATCTCAGTAGACATGTTTTATGTATGTGAGGCTGTCCTAGAAACAGGACAGCTTAGCTTTGGAAAGCAAAGGTGTGAGTTCAAATCCAAGACCAATCACTTGCTAACCGTATCCTCTTGGACATGTTCAATAAATTCTCTGAGCCTCAGGTTACTCATCAGTAAAATGAACACAATTAAAGCATATTAAACTTTTTAAACTGCTGAAGGAAAAAACACCTTTTTAAATTGTTTATGAAGCAGTTATCACAGCACCTAATTCAACAAATATTTCTTGAGTGCCTTCTACATGTCAGACACTGTTCAAAGCCCTAGAAACAATTGTAGTAAACAAAAAAAGTCCCTGACCTCATAGAGCTTATAAACTAGTGGCAGAGGCAGAAAATAAACAAGCAGATATATTTACAATATACCATAGCTTGACAATGGGCTTCCCTGGTAGCTCAACTGGTAAAGAATCTGCCTGCAATATGGGAGACCCCAGTTTGATTCCTGGATCAGAAAGATCACCTAGAGGAGAGCATGGCAATCCACTCCAGTATTCTTGCCTGGAGAATCCCATGAACAGAGGAACCTGGCAGGCTACAGTCCACGGAGTCACAAAGAGTCAGATATGACTGAATGACTAAGCACAGCACATAGCTTGGCAGTAAGTGCTATGAAGGAAAATAAAGTAGGAAGAAGTGGTAAGAGAGTGGCAGAGGGGAGAGCCAATGCTGTTATTGATGAGATGGTCAGAGACAATCTCTCTGCAGAAGTGACGTCTGATAAGAAGTATGAATGAGATGACAGAATAGACAAATGGATATCTGGGGCAAGAGCATTCCAGACAGACTGGAGAGCAAGTGCAAAAATCGTGAAGCTGGAGCATGTTTCCTTATTTAGGACCAGCCCAGAGGCAAGTGTGGCTTGGGGAAGTTTAGAAGAAGCTAAAAAGCAAAAAATAACTGATACATAGGTAGTTAAGCAGGTAGGTAGGTAGATAAGACTAAATTCATTCACTTTTCATAATATCATCCTATCTTGGATGGAATAATGCTAGGTGCTAAGATAGACATAAAGTTGAACAAGATAGAGAATTTATCTCTGATGACCCTTGAACCATTCATTAATCTAGTAGGGGATAAAATATCTAAATAATGAGAAAAGAAAATAATAGATGTCATAAAAAAAAGTGTGGTAAAAAGTATAGGAGCCTGAAAGAGAGAGTCTTTGTCTGCCATAGTCACTCACCACCAGAAACTTGGAGCAATTAGTGAAAGAGATGACAGTTACATAAAGACGTAAAACAATGCTGCTCACTGTACTCAAAGAGACACAAAAAGAACTTAAGACATTTCAGCGTTAACTAGAATAATACCATTGTAAATTTGAGAAAAGAATCAAACAGAAATCCCAGAATGCTAATATTAAAAACTAAATAACAAAGGAAAAAAAAACTCAACAAATGGGATTAACAGCAAACTCAATACCGGTAGACATAGAAAGAATTAGTGAACTGAAAGGTAGACCAGAAGAAATTACCCAGAAGGAAGCAGAAAGAGACAAAATGACAGAAAGTACAAAGATGAGAAGAATATAATGAGCAGAAAACATTTTTTTCAGGAATACTAGGAGAAGTTAGAAAAAGAATAGCAGAATAATGGCCTAAAAATATGGAAGGAAGGGGAAAAAAGAGTAAAAATTAATGAAATGGAAAAACTAGAATAAATTGGAAGAAAAAGGTCAAAAGTTGGTTCTTTGAAATGACCGATAAAATTGACAAAATTTTGCTGGGACAGATCAAGACAAAAAAGGGGGGAAGAAGGCACAAATCAATAGCATCAGCATTGAACATCATTATCTATGCTGGAGACATTAGCAAGACATTAAGAGGAGATTATGAACAACTCTATATGAATAAATTTGAAATGAACTAGACAAAATCCTAGGAAAACACTACTTACCAAAACTAATGAAAGAAGAAATTGAAAAATCTGAATAATTGTGGAAATATTAAAATAATTGATTTTTAATTAAAAACAAACATAAAAAAAATGTCTCTGATGGCTTCAAACAAACTTGATGATCTATTTAAAGAAGGTATGCTATACTATGCTATGCTAAGTCACTTCAGTCGTGTCCAACTATGTGCGACTCCAGAGACAGCAGCCCACGAGGCTCCTCTGTCCCTGGGATTCTCCAGGCAAGAACACTGGAGTGGGTTGCCACTTCCTTCTCCAATGCATGAAAGTGAAAAGTGAAAGTAAAGTCGCTCAGTCGTGCCTGATTCTTCATGACCCCATGGACTGCAGCCTACCAGGCTCCTCCATCCATGGGATTTTCCAGGCAAGAGTACTGGAGTGGGGTGCCATTGCCTTCTCTGTAAAGAAGGTATAGTGTAAACTATATAGAAACTCTTCCAGAAAATAAAAAAAGTGAGAAACATTTTCCATTTTACTTTGTGAGGTTCAGTTTAGTTCAGTTCAGTAGCTCAGTTGTGTCCAACTCTTTGCGACCCCATGAATTGCAGCAGGCCTCCCTGTCCATCACCAACTCCCGGAGTTCTCTCAAACTCACAACTGTTTCCCCATCTATTTCCCATGAAGTGATGGGACTGGATGCCATGATCTTTGTTTTCTGAATGTTGAGCTTTAAGCCAGCTTTTTCACTCTCCTCTTTCATTTTCAACAAGAGGCTTTTTAGCTCCTCTTCACTTTCTCCCATAAGGGTGGTGTCATCTGCATATCTGAGGTTCTTGATATTTCTCCGGGCAATCTTGATTCCAGCTTGTGCTTCTTCCAGCCCAGCATTTCTCATGATGTACTCTGCATAGAAGTTAAATAAGCAGGGTGACAATATACAGCCTTGACATACTCCTTTTCCTACTTGGAACCAGTCTGTTGTTCCATGTCCAGTTCTAACTGTTGCTTCCTGACCTGCATATAGGTTTCTTAAGAGGCAGGTTAGGTTAATCTTGATTTAAAAAAAAAAAAAAGAATAGTATGAGAAAGAAAATTACTGGCCAGTTTTACTCATGAACATGTGAAAAAATCCTAAATGAAATATTAACAAGCTGAAGCCAGCAAAGTATATGTAAAAAGGAATCAGATCCTGTCCACTTTTTGCTTATTCTTGGGTGCTAGAATCCCAGGGACGGGGGAGCCTGGTGGGCTTCCGTCTATGGGGTCACACAGAGTCGGCACAACTGAAGCGACTTGGCAGCAGCAGCAGCAGAATAAATGCTGCTTTAGTATCAGAAAACGAGTATAATTTGCCACCTTAACAGATGAAAGAGGAATGGAAACAACCCAAGCGCTGGTCAGCAGAAGATGTGGTGCATATATACAATGGAATTCTACTTAGCCATTAAAAGGAATGAAATATTGCCATTTCTAGCAGCATGGATGGGCCTAGAGAATATTATACTTAATGAAGTAAGTCAGAGAAAGACAAACACTTTATGCTATCATTTATATGTTGAATCTAAAATAATAATAATAATACAAATAAATCAATATACAAAACAAAAACAGACTCAGACATAGAAAAGAAACTCATGGTCACCAAAGTGGGAAGGGAGGGAAGGAGAGATGAGTTAGGAGTACAAGATTAACAAATACAAGCTACTAAATATGAAATACATACACAAGGATTTACAGTATGACATAGGAAACTATATTCAGTATCTTGGAATAATCTATAATGAAATATAATCTGAAATATATATAACTGAATCACTTTTCTGTGTACCTGAAACGAGTACAATATTGTAAATCAACTATACTTCAATTTAAAAAAAGGAAGAGGGGAATCATCAGTTCAGCTCAGTTCAGTCCTCTCAATATATGCTGATAAAGGCATTCACTAAAATTCAGCATCCATTTATTATTTAAAATCTTAGAAACTAGAAAAAGGGGGCCACTGAACTAATCTGGCAAAGAGTATCTACAAAACTCTTTGATATGAAAACTATATCAACTAATATATTTTAAAATGAAAAAGTAATGAAACTTGGAAAATAATCTTCTGAAGGTTGTGAAGAAGCAAGCATGCTTATTATCATGACTGCAGTCTTACCCAGCAAAGCAAGAAAAAAAATTAAAAGACATAAGGAAGAAATAAAATTGTTATTATTTGTGGGTTACATTATCATCTATATTGAAAATTCATGGGAATCTGCACATCAGTTTTGGACTTTAAGAAATTTAGTTTCTCAAGGTCACTGGATATAAAGTCAACCCAGAAAGATGAATTAAATTTTTATTCACTGGCCACAATTTTTTGTAAATTGAAAAAAACATGTTTATTGTAACATTTACATTAGCATTTAAAAATATCAAAAACTAAAAATCTAACAAAGCATGTGCCAAGACCTCCATGCAAAACATCCATTATTGAAAGAAGTTAAAAAAGATCTGGGTTAAAGGAGAGAAATTTTGTTACTGAATTGGAACACTCAAAATTTTAAATGTCAGTTCTTCCTAAATTGAGCTATGGCTTCAATAAAAAATCCCAACAGGATTTTAAAGAATTTAACAAACACTTCCTAAACTTATATGGAATTGCTAAAGTCCAAGACTAGTCAAGACCTCCTGGAAGAGGAAGCCCAGGGTTGAAGGACTTGCTCTACCAGGTGTTGAGTCTTACTACCACAGCGGAGTAATTCAGACTGTCATTTTCATTCTAGGATATGGAAGGAGGAAGACGTCACTAGTGTTTTTTAATATCTGGGTGTTTCCCCTTTCCAGGCACCAGGCAGACAGCTCTTCAGGGCCCCTTACAGGTAAAACTCTCTGGTTCTGGCAAATGAGCTGCAAGAGGAAGTAAATGATGGATGATGTTTTTATGCTGAGTCAGTGAAAAACTCAACAGGAAACCTCAGTGTCTCTTCTCTGTATGGAGGGTGCTCTCAGTGGAGCAACCACTTCACGTCATGCAGATGCCTGCCCTGATGCATCTCCTGTATCACCTGTGGCCTGCTAGCGAAGGAGTCAGAACTTCAGTATGTTAAGCCATGAGAAGTTGGGCTTGTCTGTTACCAACAGAGCACAGCCCTTCTTTTCTTATGCAACATACAGACAGACCAGTGGAACACAAGAGCACCCGAAACTGTCTACGTGTAGACAGCTGATTTTTCAACACAAAGTCAAATTGCAGAGTAGTAAAGAAAGAATGGTCTTGGAACAACTGGATATCCATTTGGGAACTTATCCTTACCTCACACTACACACGGAAATCAATTCCAGGTGAATTTCCAACCTTACTTGAAAGGCTATACTGTATAAAGCTTTTAGAAGAAAATATGGGTGGATTTTTCATAACTCAGTAATCGATTTTCTAAATAAGAAGCAACAGATAGTTAAAAGATATGAATGATTATATGAATGAAAAGATAGTTAAATTGTGTTTTATTCAATTTCACAAGAAAAAAAAGTTTTTATAGCCAAACAGAATGTCTAAATGTTAGTAATAGCATGACTGCATTATTGGCTGAATTTATTTTCCTATTTTCCTTACCTCTTTCCTTCAAATATTCTATGATGAATACAAATCTCTTCTATAATAAGAGAGTAAAAAAACCCATAAGAAGTTATTAGGTTTTTGTGTGTGTTTAAAATCAAGAAGAGGCAATCCAAAATTTGAAGTTATAAAATAAGAAATTTCCAGACCTTATTCTCACTTGTTTGTTAACCAAAGGGGAAGACATCCTAATGATGGCATATCAGGCAATGTGGCAGGTGGGTCACTGTGGCCCTTATTATGGCTCTGTTTAGCTACTAGAACATTATCAAGGCACCTGATACCACACTTTTTAGTTTATGTTTTTATTTTATATTGGAGTATAGTTGATATACAATGTTCTGTTTGGTTCAGGTGTACAGCAAAGTGATTAGGTTATACATATACATATTATCTATTCTTTTTCAGCTTCTTTTCCCATTTATGGTTACCAAAGGAGAATGTGAGAGGGAAGGATAAATTAGAAGTTTAGATTAATGTATATACACTTTGCTGTTGTTGTTCCTTAGTCACTAAGTCGTGTCCGATTCTTCTGAGACCCCATGGACAGTGGCCTGCCAGGCTCCTCTGTCCATGGGATTTCCCAGGAGTGGGTTTTCATTTCTTTCTCCAGGGGATCTTCCTGACCCAAGGATCAAACCTGGGTGTCCTGCATCTCTGCACTCACAGACGGAGTCTTTACCACTGAGCCTCCTGGGAAACCCATATATATATATGCTGCTGCTGCTGCTGCTAAGTCACTTCAGTCATGTCCAACTCTGCACGACCCCACAGACGGTCTCCTACCAGGCTCCTCTGTCCCTGGGATTCTCCAGGCAAGAACACTGGAATGGGTTGCCACTTCCTTCTCCAATGTGTGAAAGTGGAAAGTGAAAGTGAAGTCACTCAGTTGCGTCCAACTCTTAGCGACCCCATGGACTGCAGCCCACCAGCTCCTCTGTCCATGGGATTGTCCAGGCAAGAGGACTGGAGTGGGGTGCCATCATAACCAACAAGGACCTACCGTAGAGCACAGGGGATTCTACTCAGTATTCTGATATCACTGTTTAAAAGCCTTTCTGTTGCAGATTCACAATCTCTATTCCTGGAGGGAGCTCCCTTCTTTCTTATGCTTCAATATCTGTTCTCCTTTCTCTGATAGGAAATATGCTTTGACCTGAGCATCTTTCATGGACTTTATCAGCCCTGAGGCTCCGAGGTCTCCGGCCTCGCCCCAGGTGGCTGTCCATCTGGTCTCCCCGGGCCGGGCACTGGAACCTCTCTCTCCTTTCGGTCATGCTACTCCAGGCTCTTTGTAAAATCTTCATTAGACACACATTTGACTCTGACCAGCCTGAACATAAAGGCCTTTTGAGATATGAAACATAGGTAAGGTTACTTATTTTTACTCTTGGTTGTACTCTTGGTTTTTATAGTTTTATTGGCTCTCATTTATTTATTGAACATTTATTGGGCATGGGCAGTAATATCATCACAGACCGCAGCCCCTGAAGCCCTGGGATTTCACTTCGTAAATTCCAAGGCCTGGCAAAACATGAAATGGGGATGTGGAGGATGAAGGTCATTCCAGAGACAAAGAGCCATCGACACGCAGAAATGTCGGATAAATGGGCTTTACCTGGATTCAGAGATTCTAAAAGTGTCTCACAATGATCATGAAGAAGTTTCTGGAATAAGGGTGGCAGCTCGTTGGAAGGGCATTAATAGCAACCACCTTTATCAGCATCATTGGTGTTTATGGAACACCTACTGTGCTGTAGAAATTATGCCACACATTTTACATACGTCATCTCATTTAAAACTCATGGCAATCCTGGGATATATGGGGCTTCCCTGGTGGCTCAGCAGTAAAGGACGTGCCTGCCAATGCAGGAGACACGGGTTCAACCCCTGGGTCGGGAAAATCCCCTGGAGAAGGAAATTGCTACCCAACCCAGTATTCTTCTTGCCTGGGAAATACTATGGACAAAGGAGCCTGGAGGGCTACAGGCCATGGGGTCACAAAGCGACTGAACAACAACAATTGGGATGTATATTATATTATCTCCTTTTTGAAGATGAGGAGGTTGAGACTCAAAAGAGGTTAGGTAATTGCCCACAGTCCCATAGTTTCAAGGCGGTGGTATTGAGCCAGGAATCCACATCTGTCAAACGGGCAATTCTTCCCTCTTTTTCTGACAGTAGCAACTCTAGCTCTGGGCACTGTTATTCCTCTACATTTTAGTAAGATGTTTTAACTTCACACTCTTTGAGGGAAAACAAGGAACCTTGACTTCTGAAGGCCTTTTGTATCTAGCATCAGTTTCTCTAGGACAGCTTCCTGTATTTGAGACATGGTCCCCAGGAAGGTGGAGACAGAGCAGTCTTGGTGTCAAGAGGCTGTCAAGAGACCCAAATGAGACCACGCGTGCAACACGCTTGGCTCAGAGCATGCCCAGAAGAGGCCCTTGGTGGCCTTCATCATTATGTTGATTCCTCAGGCCCAAGGAATGCCAGCTATCCTTGTCTTTGCAGGTAGTGGAAAAAACCTCCAAACACACAGATTCTTGGATTCTGGTCCAACCACTATCTTCAGGAGCATCCCTCATCAACCCAGGCATCCACATTCTGAGTGTCCAATAGGTGGGACATTTCATCACCAAGTCCCTAAGCCCTGAGCCGACTCACTATCACTGAGCCTTCATGTCACAAGAGGAGAATGATGAGATCCTGACTAGCGCTCAGGTAAGAAACTCCACTAGTTTCTGTATCAGATCCTGCTGCTGCTGCTGCTGCTGCTAAGTCGCTTCAATCGTGTCCGACTCTGTGCGACTCCATAGACGGCAGCCCACCAAGCTCCCCCATCCCTGGGATTTTCCAGGCAAGAACAATGGAGTGGGTTGCCATTTCCTTCTCCAATGCATGAAAGTGAAAAGTCAAAGTGAAGTCGCTCAGTCGTGTGCGATTCTTAGCCACCCCATGGACTGCAGCCTACCAGGCTCCTCCATCCACGGGATTTTTCAGGCAAATTACTGGAGTGGGGTGCCATTGCCTTCTCCAGTATCAGATCCTATAAAATACAATATCATGAAGCAAAACATGGAGGCTTAGAGATCAAACCCAGAGACAAGCAGAGTGGGAACGCTGGTTTGCTCCTTCCAGGTGTCTGACCTCGGGCAGTTTACTCAACTTCTCCTTTGAGCCTCTATAACAGGTAGATAGTAATAACTACCCCACAGCTTTGTTAAGGGGATCACTATACAATACAATGACGTCAAGTGCTTAACACAGAGCCTGGTGCATAAGAAGGAATGAACAAATATTATTTTTTTATTATTAAATGCAAAAAAAAATCCTACTATGAGATTTGTTTTTCAGGTTCATAAATAAGTATCTTAAATGACTTATCTCCCCTCCTGGATCAGTCAGTCTGCTCTTTGATGTCTTTGAATAAGTCGGTCTGTGGCTGGAATCTTGTTCAGTACTGTGTGCCTGGCACACAGAGGTGCAGGGGCTTGGCAGGCGGGAGGACAGCAGCAATTTTAGCTGAGTGTACCAGAAGGGACATTTGAAAAGTCTATTTGAAATGCTAAAATAAAAGGTAATTTGGCAAGCAGGTAGAACAGGAGAACTCGAGGCCTGTTTCCCTAATGGCACGAGAAGGGGTCTGGACTGTATGCTGCTGTCTTGCATCTCTGACATTCCTAATAAAGCAGCCTGATTCTGCAAGGATCGCCCTAGCTGCTACTGTGTGCATTTGGCAACTTCTAGTCCCTCATGGCACAGGAAAATCTGATGCTCTTCTCTAGGCGAAGGGCTCACACAAGCCCATCCTACTGCTAGGGTGTATCTTCACTTCCCACTAAGCCTGGAGGCTTGCATTTGATCCCTGGGTTGGGAAGATCCCCTGGAAAAGGGAAAAGCTACCCACTCCAGTTTTCTGGCCTGGAGAATTCCATGGACTGTATAGCCTATGGAGTCGCAAAGAGTCAGACACGACTGAGTGACTTTCAAAAAAAAAAAAAAAAGCCTCCCTGGGAGCCACCCAGTTCCAACATCTCCCAGTTCCCACCATATACATTCTCAGAAGACAAAATTCCAACCAGAATTCCCAGAACTTGCAAAGAGGAAGAATCTCTGAACAAAGGGCTTGTCTGTTTTCAGCATAAAGTGCCAAGGTGTTCAGAAGAAAATGTCCTTCTTTCCACCACAGCTTTAGAGAATCATTCTTTTTTTAACATGTTCAGGGCAGAAAAAGCTAGCAACGAATTGTAACTTGGCTTCTTCCCCAGAGTGAAAATTTGCTTTGGGATTAAGGAAACATCGCCACCTGGTGGAATGATATTAAAATAACCAAAGACTGATCAGCTGCGGTATGCTGTGCTTAGTCGTGTCGGATTCTTTGTGACCCCATGGGCTGTAGCCCCGTAGGGTCCTCTGTCCATGGGGATTCTCCAGACAAGAATACTGGAGTGGGTTGCCATGCCCTCTTCCAGGGGATCTTCCCAACCCAGGGATCAAACCCAGGTACATCTCCTCCATTACAGGCCGATTCTTTACCACTAGCGCCACCTGGGAAGCCGCGTGTTGTGTTGGTCACTCAGCCATATCCGACTCTTTGTGATCCCATGGGCTGTAGCCCACCCAAAATGACTTACTAACTAACACAGTCAGGATCATTTTCATCCTTCATGTCCCCTCTTACTTCTTATCAACTTTATGGAGGCAGAAGAGGAAGACCAGAGGAGTTGCACCTGGCATGCAGAGAGGGCAGCTCAGGCATCACCGGGAATTCGGGATCTGAGAACTCTGTTTTATATTTCTGACTCAGAAGTTACTGATTGTAATGGGGCCAGATTAATCAGCTCATTCTCTTAACTGGGCCAGGAACAGATATAAGCCATAACAGTGGGGGATGTTTTCACGTCTGCTTGGAATATTTGCTTCCTGAAGACAGTATGTTCAGTGAGGTGAGTATAGAAAGCCTCATTATTTATACAGTGTGAAAACCCATCACTGTGCGAACTGAAGCATCTTATTACAGGCAAGAGGCTCCCCTGGTGGCTCAGTGGCTAAAGAAATTCATCTGCCAATGCAAGAGATGGGGGTTTGATCCCTGGGTTGGGAAGATCCCCTGGAGTAGGAAATGGCAACCCGCTCCAGTATTCTTGCCTGGGAGATCCCATGGCACAGAGGAGCCTGGCGGGCTACAGTTCATGGGGTCACAAAAGAGTTGGACACAACTTAAGGACTGAGTATAACAACAACATTATAGGCACAACCATTTCCTTCTCTTATACTTCCCCACGACCTTGCAGTTCACTACATGCGCATACACACCATTCAATCTATTTAAATGATTTAATCTTCACAAGCAGCCTATGGTTGGCGGAATAAGTCATTACTGAGGAGAAAATAGAGGTTCAGAGAAGTTAAGTGATTTTCCAGTGGTCACACAGCTACCAATGGCAGCACTGGGACTTGAAAGAAAGGAGGAAACCATATTTAACCTACAGTGGGGCAGGAGAGGTACGCACGCTTCCACCTCTGCTGTCCGTGGCTCCTCCACTTGGCAAGTAGCAAGACGGCATTCATCCGGCCTGACCACCGCAGGAGCACCCAGTCTTCTCTGGCTACCACCACCTCCTATTGTTATTTACTTGACTGTGAAGCACACTGCAAAATCCTAGGACATACGCTTTCATTTAAAACTGACTTTCAGGGACTTCCCTGGGGGGCTAAGACTCCATAGTCCCAATACAGGGTTCAATCCCTGGTCATGCAACGAGATCCCACATGCCGCAACTAGGAGTTCACATGCCACAATAAAAGATCCTGCGTGCCACAACTAGGACCCAGTGTAGCCAAATAAATAAACATTTTAAAGAACTTTGAGAAATTTTGCCAAATGTCACAGTCTCTCCTCTGAATGAGCGACATAGCAGAACCACTCACCATCCCTTAGGCTGCCAACTGGGGTCCATGGGACTGTCAGGAGGGCTTTATACCCATTCACCACCTAAACCATTTCAAGGAAACCTCCTATAAATCCCTGACAATAAGACTTCTTTGTGCCTTATAAATACAGTCTCTCCTCTACTGTGTTGCCTCCTCTGAACGTTGGGACCCAAAGCCCAGTCCTCAAACTACTTGTGTTCTGTGTCTAACCTCCCTCTCTAAGCGGGATAATCTCATCACATGCCTTTAAATGCCACCTATACGCTGATGATCTCTACATTTATACCCACAAGCCTAGCCTCTCCTGCTATATTCCAGCCTCATGTATGCAGCTGTCTACTCAACACTGCAACGTCTAACGCATCGAAACCAGCATGTCCACATCCAAACTTTCAGTTGCCTTCAGCCCCTCCACTCTCCTTTCACAATCTTTTCCGTTGCAGCAAATGGGAATCCCACGTTTCTCAGTTTCTCAGTCCGAAACCTTCGGAGTCTTCCCTGGGTTCCTCTCTGCCTCTCAGAACCCATGGCTCCTCTGTCTTCACAGAACATCGAAAATCTGCTACTTCCCACCACCTCTGTTGCTATGCAGCCACCTTCACCGGGACTCCTGCGACGGCTTTGTACCTGGTCTCCCTACACAGCAGCCAGAGTTGTCCTTTTAAAATGTACATCAGAACGATCATTGCTCCAAACCTTCCAAGGTATTTCCACCTTTCTCTCATGGTTGCTACGTAATATTGTTCCACTGACCTCTCTAACCTGCCCTCCAACCATCCCTCCCTTGCTGCCACCATCTGCTAGAAATGTAGGGGAATAGGAATAGGGGCTTCATTTGATCCCACGAAGCATGGAGCCCAGTGCCTAGACAAAATCTAGAACATACAAGATACTGAGTAAATAGAGGGAGAAACACAAATGCCTGTTCCCTCTGTCTGGTTGATTCATTAACGCCGTCAGTCCAGAGTCTGACCACGGCAAAGAGTACCCCCTGCTCACCGCAGCTAGAGAAAGCCCACACACAGCAAAAAAGAGCCCACGTGCCACAAAAAAAGACCTGGAGCAGCCATAAGTAAAAAATAGATTTCAACTGAAAAAATAGGTTAGGGGGCCAGATGTGGCCCACAGACCATGGTTTACTGATCCCTGATCAAGGAAATACAATGGAATATTACTCAGCTCCTAAAAAGAATGAAATAATGCCATTTGAAACAACATGGATGAACCTAGAGATGGTCATGCTGAATGAACTAAGCCAAACAGAGGAGAAATACCGTACGATAACCCTTATATGCAGAATCTAAAAAGAAGTGATACAAATGCACTTACAAAGCAGAAACAGATTCACAGAGGGGAAGAATGGGAGGAAAGGATAGTTAGGGAATTTGGGATCAACATGTACACGCTATTGCATTTGAAATGAATAACCAATAAGATTCCACTGTACAGCATAGGGAACTCTGCTCAATGTTATGTTTCAATCTGGATGGGAGAGGAGTTTGGGGGGAAATGGATTCGTGTATGTGTATGGCTGAGTCCCTTTGCTGTCCTCTTGAAACTATCACGATATTGTCAATTGTCTGTTATTTATAAAGTAAAAAGATTTTTTAAAGACTTTTTAAAAAGGGATGGA
This sequence comes from Cephalophus harveyi, assembly GCA_006410635.1. NCBI lineage: Eukaryota > Metazoa > Chordata > Mammalia > Artiodactyla > Bovidae > Cephalophus > Cephalophus harveyi. The sequence continues at coordinate 5,391 of SJYT01019276.1, read as the reverse complement.
GACCTCGTTTGGGGAAAAATTCTAAAGAACTTGTTTGGATATCAGCAATTTTTAGAAGATGGCTGCTCACGTCTACAGATTCTGTCGACTTCAGCTGCAGTATTTCCCAGTCTCCAGCCACCCCCTCCCTGCTCACTGCAGACTATCCCCCACAATCTGAATCAGCTCTGGCCAATCCATCCTGTTGGGCTTCCCTGGTGGCTCAGATGGTAAAGAATCCACCTGCAGTGTGAGAGACCTGGGTTTGATCCCTGGGTTGGAAAGGTCCCCTGGAGGAGGGCATGGCAACCCACTCCAGTATTCTTGTCTGGGGAATCCCAACGGACAGAGGAGCCTTGGTGGGCTACAAGGCTCCAAGTTGATGGGCTACAGGTTGATGGGGTCGCAAAGAGTTGGACATGCCTGAGCGGCTAAGCCCCGCAGAGCACAGTCTATCCTGTTATTGTTTGCCCTGAATTCAGTGGGTTTTGAACACTGACAGGCTCTCTCGGTTTGTCTCAAGTCTGAAATCAAGGGGGGATTCTGTCAGCAACCAAGGACCTCTGTTCAATCCTGAATGGCAGGTTTCTTCCAGTTCCAGAACTTGTCCCCATACATGTGCTAAGTACATACTTACACCAACTCTAGGTTGTCTACTTGGTTAATATATTGTGCAAGATTCAATACATTGCTCCTGTAAATCTGTTTGTACATTTTATCTTTGTTTCAAAAAAATCTGAACTAAGGCTAGCATATCCTTGAACTCCTGGCAAAATTTAAAGGTTAATAAAATAGTATACCCATAAAACAGGATGGAGTAATGTCAAACATGCAGATTAAATTTTTAATTTTGTGCATAGCCAATACATTATGAAACACACAAAAAATTGAGAAAATATTCTTGCAATATTTAAAAACTATCATCCAATTCAGCAAAGTTACCTATGTCATTGACCAATGATTGATGGTCCAACATAACAGCCATGCTGTTTCCCTTTCTACTTACTCGTCACATAAAGGAAAAATCAACCCACATTCATGTAGGAACTGCACTTGTTCATCAACTGAAACAATAGATCAGCTACATTCTGGATACAAGAGCCCAGAGCGAAATTCAACAAAGGCATTTTAGGGAACTCCATTGGCTATAAGAAATTTGGCTTCCCTGGTGGCTCAGATAGCAAAGAATCTGCCTGCCATGCAGGAGACCCAGGTTCGATCCCTGGGTCAGGAAGATCCCCTGGAAAAGGAAATGGCAACCCACTCCAGTAATCTTGCCTGGAAAATCCTAAGTACAGAGGAGCCTGGCAGGCTACAATTGATGGGGTCACAAAAGAGTCGGACCCAACTGCGTGACTAACACACACTTATAAGAAACTTACAATAAAGAGCATTATATCATTTGCAGTTTGTAAATTGTGTTTGCTCTTTGTTTATATCAATAAGCATTTATCAACACACCACTGAACACCAGTTCTTCCTGTACTTTAAACTATTTTGTTAAAGCCTGGGCCTGGTAACACTCAGTTTTACAGCTTTTGAGAATAAGTCATGTACCATATGGCAGCTCAGAGAAGGTCCCTGAGGTACACAGCCCATCTGCCCAAGGCATCCATAAGGAACTGGCTAATCTAGAAGCCATGAGCTCCGCAGGGTCCTGTACTCTCTTAGTTGAACCCCAAACATTCCGATGGAAACAAACATTCTCAAGTTCCTACAGACTCCTGGGAAAACCCTATTTTCAAACCAAAATTGAATACATGTTCTGAAAATGTCTGTTACACACGAAAACTAAGAATATTATAGGAAAGTTAGGTCTTATAGTCATATTCTTGGACTGCATCGCTTCTAGCCTTATGACGAAGGTGTTCACTCTTGAGATAGTTTTAAAACATTGACCAATCAATCCATGCAGATCAATTATTTAAGAGAATACTTGGACTTCAAAAAAAATTAAATAATTTCAAATGTACTACTGTTGTTCCGGAGGAAGACCATTTCTGGCCAGGAGAGAATCAAGCCAGTCTAAAAGAAGTGGTAAGTCTATTTAGAAAAAGTGCACCCCAGTTCCAGGATCACTAAAGCTATTTCTGGGTATAGTGTAGTCAGACAGTCAAGAGTTGTAGCTCTGGAATTATGACCCTAAGAACTGTGGGAGATTCTAGGACTTCTATAACTGCCTCGTAATTTTGTTTGGGGACTCTGTTTACATTCCTATGGCCTGTCTCAGGATGTGTGTGCTCTTAGAGGCAGTGACTGTGTTTTCCTCTTAATCCCCCAAATGACAGATTGCACAGCATAGTGTAGGAACTCTAACACTGCATGAGGGAGAAAGGGACTCCTTGTAACTACTGGTGATAACTTAGCATCCTCAACCCCTGCACTGGGACAGGGAGGGTGCGGGGTCCCAGCTCACACTTGCACGGAGGGAAAAATAGCTTTCATGCATCAGAAAGAACACAGGCCTTGTCCACAGAAGAGCTGGATTCAGGGCCTGGCTCTGCTCTGTGTGATCTTGGAAAAACTTCTTCCCAAATACGTCCTCCTCTCCACCAGCACCCTTTAATACAAGCAACCGTCCCCTAGGCTGTGATGTCTGATTCAGCCTTCTCTTGGCTCTCCCCAAGTCCACTCCCACCCCCTCCAATGCAGTGTTCTCGCAATAACCAGAAAGAGTTTTGACACAACAAATCTCATTTCATTCCGTGGCTCTTCACTGGCTCCCTGTGTTCTCAAAGATAATGTGTAGATTCCTTTTCAGAACACACGCACCCTTCACCATCTGTTCCCTGCACTGGTCCCTGGGGTGCTTTTGGCCACACCATTCACACCATTCCATTCTTTGCTCTGGACACACTGGCCTCTCAGTAGCCTATCCCTTCTCCAGCGGATCTTCTTGACCCAGGAATCGAACCGGGGTCTCCTGCACTGCAGGCAGATTCTTTACCAGCTGAGCTGCCAGGGAGGCCCCTGCTCCTCACTTACTCAAGCCCACTCTAGTCTCCAAGTCTTGCCTGGGCTCTTCTCTCCCTGACTCCCATCTTCACACCTCATTTCATCCAGTTCACTCTTACCAGCTTATAGAACTCATGCACTGCCTCTGGAAAACCAGCTCTGGTTCTCTGGACACACTGTCTCAGTGTCTTCTTCATGCCCTTATCTCAAATGCATTGAATGAACTACTTGTAAAAGTATTTGTTTGTTGTCTGTCTTCCTCAGACAGACTAGAAGCTTGAAGCAGTCAGGGACATGTGTGTGTGCCTCCCCTTCACCACTCCCCAGTATCCTCATCAGCTAGCCAATGGGAGGTTCTCAGTAAATGTCTTGAACCAACAGCTGGAGGAGCTTTATTCTTTGAAATTGTTTCTTCATTTACAAATGGCAATAAGGCCCACTTCATAGGACTGTCACGAGCATGAAGTTAGATAACTCATGATAAAGCTCTCCCATGGTGTCCTGTATATAGGAGACACTTAATAAATGTTTGTTGAGTGACTATAAGAACTACAGCTTCTAAAATAGCACTTCTTTAAGTGGGCCCAGGAAGCAGACTAAGCTAGTAATTAGCACTTGTGAAGATTTCTTTATTAGGTGATTAATACAACTTAAACCTTGGTTATTGAGGCTAGGCTATTATTAAGGCAAGTGCTGTTGATTGGCACTTGCTGGGCATGGGCTGTAGCTCCGTGCCAGACCAGGACACTTGTAATATTGTCCTGGGTGATGGGTTCACCGAGATTTTGGAGATATAGACAGAAAGGGGGCTGTTTAATGGTTGGGAAGTGCAAGGAAAATCCTGGTGTACACATGGAGGCACGAGGGTGCTTCCAGGCTGGGGACTTCAAAATTCAGCCCAGAACTTAGCAACCCACTCCAGTATTCTTGCCTAGAAAATCACATGGATGGAGGAGCCTGGTGGGCTACAGTCCATGGGGTCCCAAAGAGTCAGACATGACTTAGCAATTAAACAGCAACAAATACAAAAAAAAAAAAAAAAAGGTTAATTTGTTAAAATTCAGCCCAGGACTCAAAAAAAGGTATCTTTCATTCTTTCTTGGGAAATTCATAGGTTGTGAGTTCAAACAAAGCAAATGAGTAAACCCAAGAAACAGAAAGACAGGAAGTTCAGGACGCAGGTGATCCTACACCGGAAATGGAAGATTGTTGTGCCTGGGAAGATGGAAGGAGGGGAGGCTGGGAGAGCCAGCAGCAATGGCCTCCGGAGCTGGGTGCAGGGGACTGCGAGAAGGGTCTGCAGAGGAAAAGGCAGAGCTGACAGACTCTCTGGTGGGAGGATCTCGTTGAGAGACGAGTAGGAGAAAAGAATTGGGGGGAAAGCTGGTGGTTAGAAAGGCAATCAAAGGAAAAATGAGGTAATTGTGAACTCCAGGGTGAGGGCGGTGGATGAGGTCAGTAAAAGAAAGAATATGTGCTCTTAACACATAATGTAGCTCAACTGTGGAAAAAAGGAGGCATTGTGGAAAACAGTGCTTGAGGGATTTATTTCTATTTTTCTGTCTTTCCCAACTTAAAAAAAAAAACAGTCCATCTTTGCACTTTATATTGCAGGAAAATAAAATCAACTTTTTAAAATTTTTATTGGAGTAGAGTTGATTGGCAAACCATTCAATATCACAGTAATCCAAGTCTATGCCCCAACCAGTAATGCTGAAGAAGCTGAAGTTGAACGGTTTTATGAAGACCTACAAGATCTTTTAGAACTAACACCTAAAAAAGATGTCCTTTTCATTATAGGGGACTGGAATGCTAAAGTAGGAAGTCAAGAAACACCTGGAGTAACAGGCAAATTTGGCCTTGGAATGCGGAATGAAGCAGGGCAAAGACTAATAGAGTTTTGCCAAGAAATGCACTGGTCATAGCAAACACCCTCTTCCAACAACACAAGAGAAGACTCTACACGTGGACATCACCAGATGGTCAACACCGAAATCAGATTGATTATATTCTATGCAGCCAAAGATGGAGAAGCTCTATACAGTCAACAAAAACAAGGCCGGGAGCTGACTGTGGCTCAGATCATGAACTCCTTATTGCCAAATTCAGACTCAAATTGAAGAAAGTAGGGAAAACCACTAGACCATTCAGGTATGACCTAAATCAAATCCCTTATGATTATACAGTGGAAGTGAGGAATAGATTTAAGGGCCTAGATCTGATAGATAGAGTGCCTGAAGAACTATGGAATGAGGTTCGTGACATTGTACGGGAGACAGGGATCAAGACCATCCCCATGGAAAAGAAATGCAAAAAAGCAAAATGGCTGTCTGGGGAGGCCTTACAAATAGCTGTGAAAAGAAGAGAGGCGAAAAGCAAAGGAGAAAAGGAAAGATATAAGCACCTGAATGCAGAGTTCCAAAGAATAGCAAGAAGAGATAAGAAAGCCTTCTTCAG